>JAEAOA010002342.1:1387500-1535000 GCA_016746295.1 Potamilus streckersoni | reverse complement strand
ATGGAGTAATACAGACCTGATGATTGTTGCAATGTTGAGCTCACTGAAAACGAGAATGGTTCAGTGCTGTCTTCATTTCGTTTCTGAAGAGCTGTCAGAATAAATCTATTGCCAACTTGATTTCGATATTTCATCTGAAAATAAACGTACAACCAAACACACCATGGTTCATCTGTAATGGAATGGCAATAATTCTAATAGTACAGAAGCTTATGTAGAAAACTTTGGATTCGAATAATATTATGTAACGATCAATCTAATTTATATTGACTTTGCTATATATGAGAAGTCGGTCGAATAGTCCCAAGGGTTTTAAAAACCGGATTCGGGCTAAGACGCCTGAGTGTTGCCTGGTGATAAGACCTGTAGAAAATCACTCGAGCAGTAAATTTGTATTAATCAACTTAGTATATATATATATATATATATATATATATATATATATATATATATATATATATATATATATATATATATATATATATATATATAGATATATATATATATATATATATATATATATATATATATATATATATATATATATATATATATATATAGTGTCACATTAGTATCTCATGTAAGCGCCTGACTGAGGAATTGTATGAGTCTCCGTTTTGACACACGTTAAAAACAATCCTGACCATAGCACGGCAAACCTTCCTTTATACACTGATTTAAATAGTCTGTTCTTTATAATAACCTTGTAGGAATCATTACACCAAATTGGCGAATTCCCTAACCAGTTAATAGTGTTACCTTTATCAATCCATAAACAGCATTAAACAGAAAACAAATTGTTTACTGAATCTGGCTCTTGTCTTTAGTGTAATGTAAGAAGGCATTATTGTTCCGGAAAGGTTGATTGCACTCAGATTTCCAGTTATTTCATTCCAATGAAATTATTTTTATAAAATGCAATATAACCTATGCTGATCTTTTTATATGTTGTGTCCAGGTTAGTGACTAACATAAGTGCGATGGTCATGGTGCATTCTAATGCAGTTAATTATTTTTAATGAAAGAAATGCATGCTAAACATAAATTAATAACAGTTTTTCTCTTTACGCACATTTGTGCGTCAGGGACGCATACTGGAGAAAATTGACGCACACTTTTTTGACGTGCGTTTTTTTTTTTTTTGACGCAAAGGGTTTGCAAAATGCAATCACGATTTATTTGATGTCTAATGCTTTGGATAAGGAATGGCATAGAGTAAGTATACTTTGAGCATAGGCATAGTCTGGTTCCCTGATTTGTATGCTCCCTGTGTTGCACTCCTCTATATGGAACATACAAAACAGAGAACCAGACTACCATTGGCAATGTTATGACGGAGTAGTTTCCTCTAATCCCACGAGCTTACAGGTGATTTCCATCGAGCTCAGCAAGATGTTCAGATATTTAACCTCAATGCTTGTTGCACTATAATGTGATCTCCAGATTAAAACGGCGTGCACTAAGAATTATTAGCGAAAAAAAGTGAAAGAAACAGAAGACAAAAGGGTAACTGTGGATATAACTTGACTGGAATATGGCACATCCATTGGGATTACCGGTGTGTCTTCTGATCGCGTGATTGCGAAGACTGCAGAAGTGAATAATCCATTTGTGACAACGTTTAAGAATTTTTAAAAATCTGCGTTTGTTCGCCACGAGATATCTTTAGAACATATTATCACCCAAGACATTCTTTCACAACAAAGAAATAAGTAAACTTGCAGAGACAAATATATTCTTTGGATGACAAAGTCAATGGTCGTTGCAGATTTTGTCCGTTTTTAACTTTGCTGCAACCTTAAGGAAGATTTAAAAGTTCAAATGTAACTTATTAAATAAAACGATGAATCATTAGCCTCTTTAATTTCTGGATAAATGAAGTACAATGAAACCGATGATAGTAGTACACGTTTTTGACAGGCAGTAAATTAACTGTCATTTGGCTAAAAGTTTAATTTGTATTTTTGTATTTTCTTATATGTAATGTGTTGGTCTATATTATTGCTACAAAAAGATTATTAGGAGAGTGTTAAAAGTACGACTTAAAACGAAAAGGAAAATGAACTAATAAAATTATTTTTCAGTGGACAATGCATTTGTATGTTAATTGTGCGTGTTAGTTTATTTGTAGAGAGAGAGAGAGAGAGAGAGAGAGAGAGAGAGAGAGAGAGAGAGAGAGAGAGAGAGAGAGAGAGAGAGAGAGAGAGAGAGAGGGGGGGAGTATGTTGTGCAAGTTGCAATATCCTATTTCAAGCTGAAAAAGTACGGGTCAGATGAAAATTTGTCAGTATATTATTGACCCCCACATTTTTTTTGACACCCAGTTCTGACACTAAGGTTTTTTTTAACTCTCAATTTTACCACCCTGGGCGATACACTATTAGTATTGTCAAAGATTGAATAGCGTGACGGTGAGAATCTATGGTTAATACATCGTTTTGCCAAAATAAAAACATGCAAGTCAAATTAATAGGTAATTATTTTATGTATTTTTGTGTATTAACTATAGTTCGTTCCACACAACATCGCGAAAGATATCGTCTGAATTTTGAGGTTAGCATCAATAAATGTAGCTACAAGTAAATAATTCATAACGGTACGAAATATTTCAACATCGTTCCAATCGACAAAGAGTAACACATCTCATTCAATACACGAAACAGTGTGGTCTATTTACGTGAAATTTTTTATACACCCGTGACCCTGTTCATAAATAAATGTTCAGCTGTTCTATGCGGTCATATTTTGGATTTTTTTTTAGCAGTATCATATATGGGATCTTGAGAATACACGAGAAACATGGCAAATTCATGTACACAGACTTTGCTTTACAGAATGTATTGAATGAATGATGTTAGGCTGTATGTCAACATGAATAATGCTTAAATTATTCGATACCAATTAGGTAATTTTAGCAACATTTTGGGACTATGACGTGAAAATTCAATGAGAAACGGACACGGATGTTCTTAATGCTGTACTGTATGAATTATAAACAAATTTATAATGAATATTTTAAAACTGCAATACTTATTTCCAATGAATTCACATGATACACTCAATAATTTATCACATAGTTGCAAAAGTTTACATTATTTGGTACGTCACCTAAATTGATGAAAAGTTTCATTCATAATATTTAATTAAAATTATTTTCTTCACTTACAAAGAGCTCCTGAAGTGCGAATAAGTCATTTGCGTGTGACAGTTTCATGGAACCATAACTGGAGTAATGTTTAGTCTTTCTTTACACAAGTTATAAGCTTTGACTTTTCCTGATCCTTTTCTATGAAAAAAGCATTTGAGTTGTGTTCTGTATGACACAGGGATGTATAAAAAAAGGCACACAATGGGACCAAAGCACTGATGAATTGTGAAATAGATACCAAATGTTGGTCTCAAAAGGCATCAAACTCTAAAGTTCTCCTTTCTCAAATATCTTCTTACAATTGGAAATCAGCATATAAATAAGATTGTCACCTTTTCTCATTTCAAAATGTTCTCGTTTTATCACATGAAATGCGAATCATTCTCTTTCTTATTGATGATTGCCTTTTCATGTCCTTTCTTTATCCTCTCTGGTTTGGTGATCGACAAAACTTCACATGGATGCAGGTTTTAACTCTTTAAAATCAAATAATTCCAATGCACATTTACTTTTATACGTTTGACATTCTAAAATTTGTTATCTTTTAAAACAATAGCTCAAAGTTTCTATGCTGCTTCACATTGCCTACGCCCTCCGCTTTGCAGGACTTGGGTGGCATTAACTTGAAATCGTGCTGTTTTGCTAACTAGTAAACGATTTGTTGCATGTTTTCCTTTAATTAGTATATACTTTTTTGCCATTAAACCGTTTTGTTAAAAAAGGTTTCAACTTTGTACATGTCAACTTGTTTTTCATAAAGATAACTCTTGTTACTAAAAGATAATCCACCTATTCTCTCCCTTGGAGAGGTTTGTTTGTAAATGTCTGGATTAACTAACTATAAGTACTATCCTGTGGTGTATATTTCATCACTAAAGTTAGAGAAAAGTGGATTTTTTTCCCAAAAATTCTTTTATATGTCACATTCGGTACACAAGTGACACATTTTTGTTTTTAGATCCATTTATTAAGAGGGTTCAAGTACCATTTTAAGCTTTATGCGACTATTATACTTCCAGAGAAACAAACTAGTTTTATCTTTCTGGAAACAATAGATACATTTTCTTCTTTTAAATTAAAATATTTCATTATTTCAAAAAAAAAAAACACCTAAATTAAATAACATTGATTTTTCAAAATAAATAATGATTTTTTTCTTACAAAAATAATATCTTAACTAGCTCATTATTCAAAAGAAGTTTCATTTTTATGAGTATAGTAACTGTGTAGTATTCTTTGGGCTTCACATTTGCAGCCTATGTCGTGATATAACATTCCACTTCGACTGCTATCGCGTAAAGCAAACTAAACTCTGAGGCAAACCGCAATGGAGACAATGCAACCAAACTTGGCAGTTATGTTGCAGTGTTGCTACAGAGAACGAAATCTAAGCCTTTGAAAGCTGACCAACTTTTGTTTTTTTTCTCTTTATCATCACTCTAGATATCATTAAACTAACTGGGCAAGACAGCAGTTACTGCATTCCATTGAAGTCCATAAGAAATCATTTACAGTTTTCTCGGGTATTTCCAAGAGATTTGCTTCCAGGTGAAGAATGTCATTTCCATAACAAAATGCAACATTAAAGTCGAAACATATTAAATCGTTAAATGAGTTCAGCCATTTGACGTTTGCGTAGGATAACACGACGGAAACAGGTGTGACTCGGTATTTTCCAGAAATGTCACTTGCACAAAAGGTCAAAAGGTCTCAGTAATTTCATTTAAATGCAACTATTGTTTTAGCAATGCAACGTAACGTATCCTGCTTTGTTATATGAAGTGTACAGGTTAGCTTATAACATAACTAAAATAGTTTCGGAGCCTCAGGACGCATACCTATGTAGATAAATAAAAGTAAATATAAGGCACTTGTTGTAGTAATACATTATACAGTGACATATATGGCTCTATTCTTATTTGTTTGATTATATCAGTTAAGATCCTGTAAAAAAAAACATACATAGAGATAGCTTTACCATAGCTGAGTTAGGACTGTTTCCAAAGTGACTTAATTAATTAATAAATTCAGGGATTTATTTTATTAAAACCTGTACTGTTATAAATTAAAAATAATTCTATGAGGTAAGGTTGATTGTGCCATTCCGGACACAGAAGATGCACTGGCATATCAAGATATAGTATTATTTGTATTAAACTATATATATTTATATATATATATATATATATATATATATATATATATATATATATATATATATATATATATATATATATATATATATATATATATATATATATATATATATATATATATATATATATATATACAGAGACAGACTGACAGACAGAGAATTATAAATACACTATACTCTAGACAGAACGGAAAGTGCAATCCCTAGACTCTATAGATATATAATCCTGCGTTTGTATATGTATTTATATACAATTTGAGTTGAGAATTCTTTTTGGTTTATTCATTGGAATTAGAAAGTGCCCATTAGATAAAAAATTTATTCTGGAATTATTGTGAATGTATTAAAAGGAATTTTAAAAAGTGTCATTGTGATACCTAAACACTGTTGACACATCATCGCATTCGAGGACCTGGAATTAGTTCCAAATACTTCATTATTTTGGAATTGTGTTTAACTATTTAGGATTACGTTTTGAAAACTGAATTCAATGTAATGTAAGTTCCTCTTCAATATTTATTTAATTTTAATAAATTTTTGGCTTTATTTCTTTCTGTTACTTTAGTTTGCGACCATAGAGTCGGGACATTTGTTTTTTAGATGAGAATTGGAAAGAATATGAGTTCTGAGTTGTAGCATTAATGATGGTTTAAGAGTATTTACATCTACTTTACTGGATATACTGTCATAAGTAACAGGCCATATCATTATTCTTCCATATGGATATATGGAAGATATAGAAGACTTTTGTAAAGTAAAACTATATTTCGAATGTCTGAATGAAACTTTCAAAATAGAAAATCAGAGGGCATGCTATATGTGTCTTCCACTCGTCCATGAGAGAGAGAGAGAGAGAGAGAGAGAGAGAGAGAGAGAGAGAGAGAGAGAGAGAGAGAGAGAGAGAGAGAGAGAGAGAGAGAGAGAGAATTCCCAGTCCAAGAACTATTTTATCAACTAAAAATGGATTAACGACTGAGAGAGTATTAATTTTCAATTACAAAGTTCCATGCATCATTGGAAGAAATGATTTTTACTCTGCTTTCAAAACTGCACAAATATACAATATTCATGTGATCCTTTTAAGTGGAAGATATGTAAGGGTAACGAACAAAACATAGTTTTTAAACTTTAAAGCCTCCATGTTGAACTGGCTGTCATGCATCAAGTTTTGCATGCTTGGCTAATTTCCTTGCGACACACGTGTTTGTGTGTGGATTAAAGCGTGCCAGCAAACTCTCCATGATGGTGAAACAAATGTATTTTTCTGCCTTTGACACTATTATTTTTTCTCGTATGTTTGTTGATTTTTGTTGACAATGTCACCTTTAGAGTTCGGCAAAGAAGAAAATTTCATATTGTGATAACCTGACCTTAGATATATTTAAATATGCAAATAAACACATCTGCTTCTGACACGTTTGTATCAAAAATAACTTTTAAAAGTTACAGAACCTTTGTTTATTTAGCAAGTATATTTCTCTTGCAATAGTGCATGTATGGCATATTAATGCATGATTTGCGATAAATATTTATGTCACAAGGCGAATACGACTAACCTTACAATTGTTAAACGTTCTGTGTCCTAAAGAAGCGTTCGTTTACCGTACACAAGAAAATTAAGCATAAACGCACATACAAAGATAGATTCATTTTAGGAAACGGGAGCACATTTAATAAACAATACATGGCAATTTACATGTTCCATAGTATATATTACTCGGACTTTTTATAGACTCTATTCGTGATACTATCTTTAAAATGAGGAATATACAATTGATTTTTAAGTTGCTACCAAATATATGTTGATTTGCATGAAATCATGGTTTGTTAATGATTTGTTTCTTACCTTTGGTAGGAATAGAATGTGGAGCACAAGCGTTGTGCAGAATATAATAAAGATCGATAGCAGAAGGAATTGTAGTGTCATCTGTTCTGATGGTAGCGCATGCTGCACGGAGACACCGAATGCGCAGACAACTACAACATTGTAGATGCAGAAACCAATCAGCTTGGAGTCGTTCAGTGCTGGCACCTGGACATTCCGTGTCTCCCAGGCAATGAATGTCCCGAACGCTAGCAAAAGTCCCTTGAATATGTAGAGAGCGACAAACCAGTAAAATTGATAGTCGTTGTGACAATAGGTGATGATGTTGATCAGGATAATATTGTTGTCTTCAAATTCCTAAAAGATTGTGTTAGAAAAGCCATTTGAAAACAAAAGAACACTGTTAATATCCAGTTAATTTACTATAAGGTCATAAAGTGTTTATTTTTTGTAAATAACATCAAATATTTGCTGAAAAAATGTGTTATTTTGGAACTTCACATCTTGACATCTGCTTCATTAATTCCAGCTGTTACCTAAGGTGAGATATTTATTGTCATGTACATAGAAAAGACTATTTTTTTCTTGAAAGTCTAACAGACATTCAAAATGTTTATCATCTTGTTTGACGCATGAAAATTATGCTGGCAATTTATTTATCTAGGCCTTACCAAAACTCACACTTCAAAAAGTTCACCCGAGTGTGTCATTCTTACCGAAAACGTTATAATATTTGTGCAAAGTTGTTTGAACTTTAGGGTCAATATGACTGGTTTGCTGCTTTTGAGTTTGGTGTGTTTATAAGTGAAAAAGAAGAGGATTCAAATTGAATCCATAGAATTCTAGAAACCCTCAAATATAAAACATTGACAGTATATACATTTAACCATAGAGCTTTCAAAAGTAAGACCATTGCGGCTGCTGAAAGGCATCGAACATGCAGAAGAGCATATTGATCGGTAGATATTTTATTTGTATCGTTCTCTCTTAAATAGGAAACATGCAGTGCTGGATTAAACCCGATGGAGGTCCCTATGCAAATTTTCTCCTAATACTTTCGAGATCAAATCAATTTAATATTACTTTGATCCGTTGTCGCAAGGCCCCGAACATACGTGGGACCGGTGCCTACTCTGCCTATTGTCTCAATGGATATGAAAGAGACACTTGTGATGAAAATCACTCCAAAATCATGTGATTTTGATTAAATTCCGACACAATTGCTACTTGAGTGCTGTTATTTATTATTACCTAAACTTGCCAAGGTTATCATACTTCTCTCTCATTTGGGGAATTCCCATTATTGTATAAACTGCCATTGTTAAGCATCAGTTGAATACACTGACACCAACCGTTTCTAACCTCTCATTAAAAAATATTTTTAGAAAAATCTGTTCTGTTCTGTCCCAACCTATTCTGAATTCAAATAGTATATTTTGCAACGTAAGTCTGCATATCGCCCACGCCATAGTCATAAATAATCTTTCCTTCTAAGAATAGTTAATGACCTTCTCTCTGCATTGGATAGTATAAAGATTACAGTGTTCACCTTCCTTGACTCGTCCGCGGCATTAAACGCAATAGACCATGATATATTACTTCACTGTCTTTGGTATTCACGATAAAACCTTATTAATGTTCATGCCCTACTTTCAACAAGACACAAATGTTATTTTTAAAATGAAAAACAATAAAAGTTGATCTATGCTTTAGTGTTCCACAAGGCTCTGTACTTGGCCCATTCTATACATTCAGCCGTTTTCAAGTGTCATGGATCCACACCCAATGTCTCACCAAATGTAAGCTGTTGAAATTCAAATATACAAATCTTGCCACCTAAATGATGTTGAGGTTACCATCCAAGGCATAAGGAGGTCATTTCCTATGTGATGTCATGTAACAAGCTACAGCCAAGTGATCATATAACTAAACCCATATTAATCACCACAAAAAGATTTTAACTCAAGCAATAAGTATCAACAATGCCAACACATTAGTAAATTCACACAGTCATTTGGTGTCACTCTCGACAATTCTGTATTAAAACAACAACGTATAATTAACTTACGCAAGGCTGCATACCTGGAGCTGAGACTCATCAGCTCCAGTCACAATTTTATTTCTGTTCATGCCAAAAAAAGAAAACACGTGTGTGTTCCTTAGTAATTCCATGACTGTGCTATTTTATTTCACTTCTCTCTGGTTCGTCTCAGTATCTACTACAGAAACTGCAAAAAGTTAAAAACGCGACTGCTCGGATTTTCCTTTGAAAACGAAGAACTGGGCTTACATCCCCTACTCTTCGGCCTTCACGGGCTACCTTTTCGATCTAATACCAAACACATAATCTGTTCAATGTGCTCTATTTCACTGACAGGCTCCATTCCAATAACCTATCTGATCTCACCCAGGTGTACACCTCATCCAAAAACTTATCATTCTCTTTGTTTACACTGTTCAAACGAAGTCATATAGACAATGTTCTTTTGCGTACCAAGGACCAACTACGTGGAACGAATTACACATAGATGTCAGAAACAAGGACAGTGTCCTCGATCAATAGTGCTTTCAAAACACACATATTTCGACTGTTTGAACAGACTTAAAGACTTAATAATGTTTACATCCTTAATTACTGTCAGCACATTTGTTTGTTTTGTTTTGTTTTGGTTTTTTTTGTTTTTAAATTTTGTAATTTAGTGGTGTTTGTTTTTGTCATAAATGTCTCTTCCAAGTACCGCAAGACTAGCATAACATAAGCTGGTGCCACTTTGATGCCAGTAGACGTGATTTTTTTCCGTATGAAACAATTGCCATAAAAGTAAAATACATTAAGTTCTAGTGCATGTTTAAGAGACTCAATTATAAGTTCTTGATTTAATCGTGAAAATATGCTTTGACTTTTCTTGTTTAAGCAAACTTTCTCTGCTTCAATCCGTAGTCTTGCGAAACATTGATGTATAAGTTTATAATATTGAAAGTCTTGAGTCTTGTTCCTTTGTTCACGATATGAAAGTGACTGGTAATCCCTTGTGAAACTATAATCTTCTTTACTACGAAGTTTTGATATAACATAAAATAAATAATTTTATCTTTGTGTGCCACTATTGGGTCCGCTTACAATAAGTAAACATTTAAAACCTTCAGGCATGTTTATTGTTGCATACTTTTAACTTTGCTATTAAATTTCGTTTGTAATGGTAATGCTTTTGTTGAGTTTAAGGAGACTGTAAAAAGTAACTTGTAAAATTTAAAACATGTTAAAATCTTCTAAGAATCAAGTAGTACGCAACCAAGTTGTGTATTTTTGCTTTAAATTTCATCATACCATTATAAGAAAGTAATCATGTTTATTTGCTAATTAATATTCATCAATTTAACAGATTTGTTACCGAACTCAAGTTTCTTATCTCAGCCTTGACAAGGGGATGTATAAACGTCCAGGGCACCAGTATCACAAGGTCTATCGACAGGAATAGGGCCAGCATCAATAACAGGTGCTTGTCGGTGATGATCTGGAATAGGATAAGACGATAAGACTAGGATAAGACTAGTTGCAGTCTTATTAAATCAATATTTAAATACTTAATAACAATATTCATAAGAGTGATTAACATTTTGAATAATTAATTCTCTACACAGTCATGGTAACTATGTTAAAAAGTATTGTATGGGTCTCAATAGCGCAGCGTTTGACCCCTGGGATCAGATACATGCCGAGACCTAGGACTGATGCATGGTTAGTAAGAGTTGCAGATGGTAATTCACCCCAGCGAAGTCAGTGGTGTTCTCTAGTCTCTTGTCAACATCTAAAACAGACAATGTTTTGAAATTTAACCACACATACCCCGAACACACACACTTGAGATCCATCAATCGATCGATTTGTGGTGGCCATTGCAATTCGAGGACATTCACAGGGAACAGTTTTGACGGAATGTGTTGGATATTGGAACCAATCTCAATTTGTCTCTAAAAGCCAAAGCACTTTTGTCATGTTTTCTTTTAAATTTTAGATGATTCTTGTTTGTGTGAATGATGATATTTCTCACGACCTATAATTTCTATTATTTACTATATTTAATAAGAATTTATTGTAAAATGGATTCAACTAGAGAAAACAGATCCAACTAGGAAACAGCTTAACAGCATATGATAGGCCATTCAGTATATGTAGTGGAGGAGGATCCCTAAAAGACCTGCCGACAGACGGTTAGCTACTGGCAAGTTTTCTCATATAAACACACTTTGACCGAACAGAGACTCGAACCCATGCACACACGTGAGATATAAGTCGGCGGAGACCACTCAGCCACATGGGATCCCAGAGAATTTTCTGGAATACATTGGATATTGGATCCAATCTGACATCATATCTGAAGATCAAATCCAAGGTTCTGGGAATGATAACGTTATTTCTGTCAAGCTTAAGAGCGACAGTCATTGTTTGAATAAAACATTTCTGCATACGATGTAAATTCCAAAATCTTAGTGAACCAATAATAATTTGATTTGTCTTCTTTCAGCATTTGCGTACACAATGGTTTTTTTAGCCGTGATGTTCTAAAAGCAATTTATTCAGCTTAGCTTCAAAGCGGCGAAACTGCTACAATCGTTTTGTTCACAGTGTAGATAGAAACAAATCACACTTCCAGTGCTAAGAGGTCAATAAGGGTATAGTGTATGTTTTAGAGCATACATGTATACATCATATTATAATTATTAGCATGTATGCTTTCTTGGTTCACTTCATCTCCAAAGTACATATAGGTACACCTACATCACTACATACGAGAGCATAGTACAGACATATATTAAACATAAAGATAACTGTACAAAAAAAAGATAAAATACGTACTGTTAAACATGAAGATAATTTTACAAAAAGATAAAATAGTACTGTTAAACATAAAGATAACTGTACAAAAAGATAAAATAAGATAAAATAGTACTTGTTAACATAAAGATAACTGTACAAAAAAGATAAAATACGTACTGTTTTCTTCTGCTGCTTATGACAGAAGATCACATACACCCGCCATGTCTTTGAGAACAGAGATCCAAACACAGTCGTGAAACCAATAGCTATGCTCCATGCTTCCAGCTGTGAAAATAAAATAAAATTGTACCACGTGACTTTAAATCCAGTAGATGTCATCCTGCATCTGAGGATATGATATTCCAAGGAAGCAAATCAATGTCAGTGACATAAGACTGGAATAATGACATAATGATAACTTTACTAAAAAACATTTCTGATGTGAGGTATGTAATATTTGTAGCATTCATCAGATGCATTAATGTAGGAGAGAGAATTTCAACCAGAGGGTTAGAATTTAAAGAAATTATTCCGAGTCAAGACAAATGGTGACGAATTCTCATCTTTCATTCAACTGATGATAATGTAAAGCTTGCAAATCTGTCGCCTTTCGTGATTGATGAAAGACTCCATGGTCCGGACGAAACACCAAAAACAAAAATATCTTGACAGGCCATGTTCATACTAATTTCTTGTAACATGAAGACGCTTTTCCCTATACCGATACTCTGCTTCGTTCATAGCAATCCACATTAACATTTTACCAATTTCTATAAAGATATCGTCGATAAAGTGATTTAAATAGCTGCAGTGAGTCTGAAATACTAGAAAATATCATATCTCAGAATATATCTTAGGTCAAAAAAGTAGTTTTAGCATTACCGCTGAAACGGAAAGTTGATATCCACCAATACACACACACACACACACACATTAAAACATTTAACAGCGCCACATAACCAGCTTTAAGATCAGATTATTGAATTTCCCACTAGAAATTCAATCCCTCATCAACTGCAGCGCTTTAGGTGACATAAATGTAGTCAGGACAGTAAGCCTGCCTTTGGTTTGGGCAGGAAGACGACGATAGATTTGCATACGAGGGGAAAACTGATCATGGTTAATGCCATGGTGTCTATTTTTTTCTTTAGAGACTTCTCGAAATATAATCACAAAAAGCAGATCTGACAAGTGAGATATGAGAAAGACATGACCTTAAGGAGACAAAAACGTTCATTGAAGCCACAACTCCAATTAACACTACTGGAAAATTATATGCATATACAGCTAAAGTGGAATAAAGCCAAATCCAACTAGTCCTGCAGAAACTGAATCCATTCTATTTTCTAATGCAAACTTCCATGCTCACTTAGACTAGATTCTTTATTGATATATCACTTTCCTTGCTAGTGCATAAAAATGTAACATATCATTGTAGTGGTACCACATTTCTTACTACTGGATACTGACTGCACGTCAGAACCAGAAAATAAGACAAAATTTTATGTTGGCAGAAGACAGATGGTGCAGCAACCATACATATTGGTCAATTTAAGTTTTTCAACAGGTGATAGAACTATTCAAGGAGTTCAGCATAAAATCAACAATCCCAATATTAAACGATAACGAATACTTGTTTATAAGTTAGGAAGGAATTAAAATATGATCAAAGTAAATTTTGATACAAATTAATGAGAACACAAATATTGATATGCGTATCTTAAGTATCAATAGATGTACTGCAATGTTTCGGAAAGGATGCTGATTTACATATTGATTCAGTGTTGAAAATAGACATTAGCATGAGTTATCCGGTGAGTATGATAATCGGAACTGTGCAATATGAAGAAGGATTAAACACGTATTTTATGCAGATATTCGGCTAACTTTGAGACACAAGTTATACATCTTGTGAACGTTAGCACTTCAGTAAACAACAATTCATGCAAATGGAAATATAATTTATTTTCAAAACAGCAGATGGTGAATCAGTGTATGAAGTAAACTAGATGCTTTTGAAGGAACTGTTAGGGTGGTAAATGTACTGTAACCAGGAGAACCCATGGGCTTTAACTATCGTTTCGTCAATGTAATTGTCCTTTCTTTAAAGTTTATGTTCCGATTTTAAAATGCTTGGTGGGCTTGGTAGTGTCATCTAATGGTGTAGTTTTGGGTCACGTGATTCCGCCTTGACATACATACATACATACATACATACATACATACATACATACATACATACATACATACATACATACATACATACATACATACATACATACATACATACATACATACATACATACATACATACATACAGTGATCGTCGAACGGAGAAAGCCATGCCAGGGGTTCCGAAAACGGTATTGACAACGTCTTTCGTCGACCAAAAATCTGACTCTAGAAGGCTAGTCCAAGAAACGAAGATGATTTGCGGTAATACACGTTTTGACTAAGGATAGCTCTTCTTTCATCATTTCGTACTGTCGTCTCTCTGTCGATCTCGATATACTAACGACGCGAATCTGCGATAGACCTGCGACCAAGTCAGCGACCAGAAGAAGACCGAGTCGGCAACCTTGCGACAAGTCTGCGACCCTGCGACAAGTCTACGACCCAATCGGTGACTGCGACCAAGTCGGCGACTGTAACAAAGACTGCAACACAGTGACAAGAAGGCCACTGAGATAGAAATATGCCACAATCTGGAGCGCCAGTCCTCAGACAGATTCAACGGGATATCACCTTTCCTAAATAACCCGAGATAGGGAGACTCAGCATGGTGCAGTCGAAGGAGTATTACGCTATATTATCATCGATCTGAAATCGTGATACACATTTAAAAGGATAAACAAAATTGCAAATTGTTTTGGAAAAAAGTATCATATATGTATGATCTGTTTTCTTGACGATTACGCTAAACGAAACAATCACGCGCAAAGAGATTTATGGATATCATCATCCTTTTCAAAATAGTTAACTTCGAGACAATCTTTGTTGCAGTGTAGAATATGTCGGAGATGCCGCACATTTACCAAAGATTCATTATGCAGTGCATTATACTGCCTGACAAAAGTTTTAGACAATGCAATTGACTATAATCTCGTGTTAACAGACATTACGTCTGGTACTGATCTTTCTTTACATAATATGAACACGTCTGATGATAACGAAACATAAAACAAGCACAAACAATAAAACCCAAATATCCACTATAAGTTATAATGCGAAACTAAGTTCTAATTTTACGGATGCCTACCGCGTGCTTTCAAAAACCCTAAGGAGATTTACCATCACCTATGAACATAAAAGAAGTTATAAAGCTTATAATTCCAGTATTACTGCATCATTTCACAACAAACTATCTGATAGCTAATTAACATGTACGTGAACATATCTGATCAGCAAAGAAGCTTTTATACATGATAAACTGTAACATCAGTGATTGCTAAATTAAGTAGCATCAATAAATTAATCAGTGAAAGTAAAATAAATGATGATGAGTTCATTTTAATCGTCAGAGTACAAAGGGGTGCAAATAAACTAACAAAAAAGTCGGGAAAAAATAACGTGAACAAATTGACATTTATATAATCCCATTCAAATGGAAATCTAACACCAAGGTAGCTACAATCCAAATGAGTTATTCATTGGTAAAGAAATACATTTTAAGAATCCTGCTGACGAGAGATGTGGCAAACTATCCACTTCGATGCGGAGAATAGATTTTGTTGCCTGGTAATGATTGTTTTCAGAGAACCAGTAAACGACAAATTACAAAAATGAAACAAGGGCTGTCATAGTTCCTGAGAAACACTGCAAACTGATACTGCTGTACATGAGAGAGAGAGAGAGAGAGAGAGAGAGAGAGAGAGAGAGAGAGAGAGAGAGAGAGAGAGAGAGAGAGTGTTGACTTTTTTGTCGGAGTCATGCCTAATAACAATTACATAATCAAATGTTGCATGTTGGGATTCATGTAACAGATAATTATTTAAGACATAGAATGCATAAAAAATGTTTTGTTTTTGAAACCCACAAATCTATACATTTTCCTCGACCAAATCAATAACACATACATTACTCTAATAGCTATTATTCTTGTTTGCATGAGATTTTAGCAGTTAAGAATCTGTTTTCTGTAGCTCTTTTTTTAATCAGCTCTTATGGTAATTAGAAACAATACCGACAGGTTACCATTAAGAAAATGAGCATTAGCACCAGAGATGACTGTATCACTGCGACAGATTTTCACAACATGCCTGCAAAGTGCATTTTCCCCACAAAAAAAATATAATATTTGGAATAGAATAACTGAGTCAAATATAAAATGATTAAAATGACATAGACATGAGCAATAAACTACTCTATTAATCTTTTTTTGTGACATTGACAAATAAGCTTTTGCAGAAGATCAGACTTGGATTAAGGAGAGGTGATAACCAGATAACAAAAACATTTATTCAGACAAATGTGGAAAAAAAAATAAAGATGTGTGGAATTAGCTGACTCTACCTTAAATTACAGACCTTCAAATGTTGTGTTGATGAGAAGAGGAAAACGATTTTTGAAACTTAAGACATGTTGAAAGAAATTTTAATGCATTGTCTACTGCCGTACAATTAATAAATCAGTAAAAAGCAGGTGATTAATCTAATGTTAGACTATAATCACTACAAAGTGAGCAAAGAATAAATAGTTAAATAGATAACTTGGATAATAATATGGATAAGATTAAAACGCATCCTAAGAATCATTATACTGTAAGTCTCAATATGAACAGTTAGAGCGAACCCTGAACAATGAAATCAAACAAAACAATCCAATAATTAAAAACTCGTTAATGATTTTGGCTCATAAATTACTCGTCTTATAAGCAAACTCTTAATTAAAACTAATTGTTATCACCATTGAGGAGAAACAACGTGATTTGGCATAGTTATCGCAATTGTTAGATGATGTCAGAAAGAAATTTAATATGAATCAAAGGAGAATGGTATTGGGTACTGTTCTCCATGTGGTTCAAGGTAGCATTGATGACATGACCAAACAGATTAAGAGGCTGAGGAAAATATTTAATTTAATTTGGAACAAACATTTACCATAAATACAGAACCCTCTAAAGCTGAAAGGAATAAAAAGATTCTCACATTAATTGGTACCATTGTTAGAGTCAACATTTTAAAAACGTAAATATAGAGGCATTAAAACGTGAACTGGACACTGAAATGGACACTGAACTGGACACTGAAATGGGAGTAAAAGAATTGCTTTGGAAGTAAAACTAGATGAAAAGTGAGATAAATTGTTGAAAACAGTTGCCGAGAAACTAAATAATGCTTGGATATATATTACTCTGATTTTCTCACCTAAATGAATGGGTAATATTCAGATGGTATTAATGAATGTATGGTTCAATTTGCTGATTTACCAAGAACATTTCAAACTCTTGAAAATGAACAAAACAAAAACACTCACTCTCCACACCACCGCCAGAAATTCCTGGATACAAACTCATAACAGACATAGGTGTTGCTTTTATATGGGTAAAACAATGTATCCGTTGACATTTATGGTGCTAGCGATGCTAAATCACGTTTCGCTGAACGAATGTAATAGGAGTTAAAATGCATGGCGGCTTTGAAAGACAAAAACTGTCATGGTTATGCAGTTGTCAATCAAAAATAGAATTTGCCCTTGGTATTTATAATTGTAGTTTATGTGTCAATAGTTGCAGACAATTGTTGCTGTTCACACATTCCATATGCAAAACAAATTCAGCACCAAAAATATAAAATCATTTATAGGCATATCACTTGATAGGATTAAAGACAAAGACAAAACTATTTGGTCACGATTTTTAAACAAAAACAGTATCTGACTTTGCTGATCTTTAATGCATAGACAAAAATACATATGTGTCCTTTTTTATTCAAACATTATTTTAAAAACTTTCCATTTTTACTTTCAAAATATGAATTAGGTATCTGGCGTTTTATAAAATATATTGCACAACACTGGTGTAAGTAATCGGGGATAGGTCTGGATTTGTTAGTCGACTAATTATTATGAAGGTAGATATGCTACATAAATTTATTAATAGCTTTAAAATGTAGTGATTATTTTTAATTAGATTTTGTCTACGTGACGAGGGCCTGTTTTAGGAATATTAAGAGCGTAACATTACATAGGATCACCACTAATAATCTTAATAATATGACTTGCTAAAATCTTTGGGTTAATTTTGCATTGGCTGGTGGGGTTTTGGTTTTGGTTTTAAATAATTTCCCACAGGATTGGAAGGGTCACATGATTAGGCATTTCGAAATCTTTTATTGAGTAGTATGATCTGTCATGTGGGGCATGTTGTGTAATATAGTCTTAACAGAAGGTGCAAATTCGGAGACACCTGAGCATCAGATTAATTCCTGTTTTGGAATCATTTTTATTTATTTAGTTTCTTTTGTGACAACAAGTCTACAGACGGTGTTTTATATTGTCCTTAGCCCCATATAATATTGGATTATTTCAGCTGCAAAAGTCTTTTCCTAGCTCCGTCGCTTTTCCGAGTAATTCAATGAAATCAGAGCCACATGTAGTGGCCATACATTTCTGTATACAGATAGCTTGAAGATGGTGATACATTTGCATTGCAGCTGCCGTTGGAACACTCCCAGGACTATCTCAAGAAGTAACCTCCATTTTACCACAAAATTAGCGGCATACACAAATTTTCAGACTACACTAAAATCTCTCAAAAACAAATTTCGTCATATTTTCAGATTGTTTTTCCACAAAAAAAAAGATAGCAAAATCCTTAAACTTAACAACCCGTTAATTCCTAAAATCGTATACATAAACTTGATTTGTACACAAAATCTGGAAACAGTATTATGTATATTTAGACTAGTCACACTGCTGTTTGGGGTAATGAACGGGCATATAAAGCAGCTAAAACTGAGTTGCAATCACCCAGTTCTGAATGGAAGATTTTATATACTTTTATTCAAATATTAATTAAATCTGTATATTGTATATAAATAATAACTTATTTAAAAAGAAGCTTTAAAACATTCCTCAGGTACAACAAATTTCATAGATGAAGTTTTTTATACATCTCCTGTATACTACTTACTATTTGGCACAAGCACATCTCCTAAATTGCAAATCTTACCGAAACTTCATACTTTACCCTTGCTAACTAACAGTGGAATCCATTCCTGTTGCGTGTATCGACTTCCACCTTGTAAGGCAGTAGTTTTTAATGTGAACTATTTTAGAGGATTTTTTGGATGATGAATCGTCAACGAAAAGGCTTTGGCTTTTTAAGAGTGTGATTTACATAACAGTTTGGGACCCTATACTTTATAGATTTTTTTGCTTGTTATAGTTATATTTTTTATAATGAACCTAGTAAAGAATTAATACATTCTCTATTCATTACATTGTGTCTTGAGTATATTGTCACTAATTGTTAAGGGTTTAACTTACAGCTGTGGTACAGAATTTGAAATGTAACCATTAATAGTATTAGAGCCTGTCATTATTTGTACGGGTTATCTTACAGTGCGAATACATAATTTCAAAGCCAAGCTCAGCATTTGAGTATGTCTCTACTGATTTCGTATATGCAATCGCGATGAGGAACGAATTGCAATTTGAACTTTGACACAATAACACTGTGATCTCCTTCAAGAGTGCTCTTAAGACTCACCTATTTATACTGCAGGAACAGACTTCGTCTGGCACTGATTTCTTACATTAATTATTTTGAGCATGCTTTGTTGGTAATTTCAGTGTTTGTTTTTGTAGTCTTGACCATATCGTTGCCCTTATGTTTTAAATAATAATGCAAAACGCTTTGTGCTTCTAAATATTAAGCGCTGTGCGAAGTCATTATTATTATTATTATTATTATTATTATTATTATTATTATTATTATTATTATTATTATTATTATTATTATTATTATTATTAACTTTGCATCTTGGAAACTTAACTTTAATTTGCACTATATAATCATGATTCTGCTCACCTACCTACCTACCTAACGGTCACTGTTCCTTCACCAACTTATCTGCGACCCGAAACTGTGCCGATGCAATTAGTAAGGAATAATTATTTTTAAACTTTCTTTTAATTCTTGTGAATTTTTTTGAGAGATTTTATAATTTCTTTGAAAATAATACCGATTCTTTTCTATGGCGGTCTTGCGAAGTCCACATTGACAAACGTTTAATAAAGTTATTATCTATCGGTAGAATTTATCAGCTGTTTTTCAAGACTATCTATTCACATCTTTATATATATATATATATATATATATATATATATATATATATATATATATATATATATATATATATATATATATATATATATATATATATATGTGTGTGTGTGTGTGTATCTATCTATCTATTCACACACACAGACACACACACACACACACACACACATATATATATATATATATATATATATATATATATATATATATATATATATATTCACATCTATTATCTATCTGTCTATTATTTCACATCTATATCTATCTGTCTGTCTATTCACATTTATATCTATCTGTCTATCATTTCACATCTATATCTATTTGTCTATCATTTCACATCCATATCTATTTGTCTATCTTTTCACATCTATATATATATATATATCTGTCTATTCACATCTATATCTGTCTGTCGTCTGTCTGTCAGTCTTTCCGTCTGTCGGTCGTTCCGTCTGTCGATCGGTCAGTCTGTCGGTCGTAGTTTCTGTCAGTTGGTCCGTCGGTCGGTCGGTCCGTCTGTTGGTCGGTCTGTCAGTCGGTCCGTCCGTCCTTCCGTGCGTCGTCTGTCCGTCCATCCATCCATCCATCCATCCATCCATCCAAAGAAGGTTACCATATCAGACACATTCTTCGGTATTTTAAGGTAAGTGTGAAGAATACATAAAAGTTCAATGAAAATCAACGAGTATGAAAAATTTGTTGATGACTCCAACATTTATTAGGTAAGTTGTAAGGCCGACGTGGGTTACATAAAATCTCCAATGAAGGTGTCATTTTTTCCTATATAAATATAAGAGATGTAATATCAATATTCAGTGGTATCAAACCCCATTGACGGTTTATAATTTCACTGGATTGATGGCATAAAAAAATTGTATTATAAATAAACATAAATATAAATTAGATTTCGTTGCCGCGCACAGCGTTACTAGGTGTGCATGGTTTTAACATTGGCGATTTCAAAATACAGACTGTTTTTCACTCATTACAGCACAAAAATGTGTATGTGTGTGTGTGTGTATTTGCGAGGTTACCCAATGATTGGAGTACTTCTCTAGTACCTGCAGAGCTATTTTCTCCTATATTGTTACAATCAATATAAAACTTTATTTCTTCTTGCTATGCATTCTATATAATGAAATTGTTGAATATGTTGAATTCCATGTTGTCAGAAAGAATATAGACTGTTTCACGTTAGACATTTAATAACTGAACAGGCACGTGTAATTATGTTATATGCATTGTACACATTACATTATGAGAATTGTTTGAATTTTCAGTCAAATGCGATTATTCTTGTCGTAAACATTCATGTACGAACGTGTTTATTATAAAATTAATGCCATACAACCGTTCTTATAAAGAAGATTTTGTTGTGTGACAAAGTCTATTCATTGGCACTTATGCATAATGTATGTCGCTGTATTCGCACTTAAACCTGTAGCAAGTGTTGCAAGGCTCAGTGATTGTATTTTAGCTGTTTCGTGGAGTTAGCGAAATCGGTGGGGTACAGCCGGATACTTTGGTGAAGGGTGGCTCTAGTAACGATGGCTCACTGGACGATACCGGTGAACTCAGCGTAACGTCCCAAAAGTTCTGGACCAACGTGTATGTGGGGACGGGAGATTCCTGAGGGACCTCTTCCGCATGCTGGGAGGAGTCGAATTCACGAGATGATTCTTCAATTATTCATCGCAAAACGTAGAATGAAATTATTCGTTATCATCGTAGAGGTTACACATACCTATATATATATATATATATATATATATATATATATATATATATATATATATATATATATATATATATATATATATATATATATATATATATATATATATATAAACCCATCATACTTGATGAAAATCAGTTAATATTTTAATATTTGTATATAAATTCATACACAAAATCTTTATGTTGATAAAATGCATGTGTTGATAATAACTGTTCAGACCATTTGCAATAAATGACGATCGATCATGTTTTGGTTGTATCCATTATGGAATGATGCTTTTGTGTTGTAACATTTCCGGAACTGTGTGTGCAATATGCATTACAGAATTTTTGGTTGTTTTAGTATGTGATAAACGGTTGGATCTAAGTCATCAGAGACTCAATCATCATCAAACTGCATTGTAAATAAGCATCTCATGTTTTGTGCTAATTATCTTGGCTAGATTCAACTCCACCCTTTGTCATCCTATTACCGCATGATTGGATTTAAGTATTTTATCTAATTCATACATGTTGATAGGATTTCTTTCGTAACGATCTGAAAAAATCATAATATCTGCGTCAATAAGATTCATCTGCACAACTGTTTCTTCAAAGCTTTATATTCGTCGAGAGTTAATCAGACCTGATAAAAACGATGTGGACTGAGCTTAAGCTTTTTTATCTATTGAACTAAATACAAGCTGTTTTCAGTATGATACACCTGATAAGAAACATAGAACTAATCAGTCTGCGTGTTATTCCTCCACTTTACCTTCATCACCTTATACATGATATCTCTTAAAAATACTCCTTCTGAGGTAATTGACTTTAAGACGATACTAGAAATAAAGTACATTTTATTTGTATATGGTATTTTAAACGAGACAATCAAAACTGTTTTTATTGACAGCAATTAACGACTCAAATTTTTTTCATACACACTAATTTCTACCCCACCCCCAATGATTTTATAAAAGATCTTATGTTTTATATTGATGCATTCGGTGGGTTTTATTATTATTATTATTATTATTATTATTATTATTATTATTATTATTATTATTATTATTATTGTTATTATTATCATTATTAATATTTTTATTATTATTATTATTATTATTATTATTATTATTATCATTATTATTATTATTATTATTATTATTATTATTATTATTATTATTATTATTATTATTATTATTATTGATGCCAAAACAATTGGGACAGGGATTTTAATAAATAGTTTTAATAATGCTTTACAGGAAGGTCACATGGAAGACAATTTTTATAAAGAAATTTTTAATATTAGGTCAAGAAGTGTGTAAGAAAGGTGTTTGGTCATCTAAATACTTTATATACCCACATAATCACTTTTTCAAAATTTATTTCTATAGCAACCTCTCATCGGAAGGTAATAATATAATGAATTTAAACATGTCTGTTTTAGTTCAAAAGTGTGTGTGTGTGTATGTGTGCGTGTGTGTTATATGCGAAGGTCAAAATGTTAAACACTATTCCAAAACAAAACTGAACTCGTCTTCCGAAATGTTACTCAAAACAGTGGGGGTTTTTTAATAAGGGGTTGATTTTTTCAACCCATCTGCTGGTTTTCGATACGAAGTTGGTGAAAAAAGAATCTATGTACTGAAAGTGACACTGAATATTTCTTAACCTTAACAGTATTAGGATCTGACACAAGTTCCAAATAATCTAAGACACATGCATGTAATAGAGTCTGGATGAGGACGACAAACATAGATTAGCCACCATGAACAAGAATATCCCCGACCCATCGATAAATGAAAGCATCTGATAATTCTAAATTTTAGCCATTGGTGTTCAATCATGTGTCACATATGTAGCAAATTATATTATCCTTTCATTATGCACGATTTACTCACATTGTTGAATCCATTGTTAAAAATTTCATATAGCTAATCAATAGCAGCAAACAAACTGGACAAAGGTAAAATTTTCTAAAAACTGCCCGAGTTGCGCTGCTTGCCAATACTAATAAGATACGTACCTGTATATGTCAGTGGTGGGATGGTGTTGCGCATTACACCACTGAATCAATATGTCTTCCCTATGCACTTGCGTGCTCTCATTTGTCTCACTAAAGTCCACGAAAACTTTGAACAATTCCATCCTCCCCCTTAATCTTGGAAAAATTACTTTTTTATATTAGTAGGAATTCAGTATTAAAAAGAAATTATTTTATTTCATTTTGAAAATTGGTTGTCTGAAATTTAAAATGAGCATTTTTACTAAGGTGCCAGTAATGCACTATCTCTTGAAAAATATTATACGTTACCATGCATATTGATTTCGTTTTCTGGTGACCAAATAAACTGTAGTCAATGGCAACGATGTAAACAGCAGAATACATTATAAGGCTACCTACAATCAAAACGTTGTTGATTGATGGACTTGACATCTTGATACTTCTGAAAATAAAAAAAAAAATAGTGATTAATTAAAGGAAAGAAATAAATATTCACTGCTTGTATGGATGTATACACCTCAATGTATGAAGACGAGGTCTAAATAGGCGTCTTACTAATCTACGCCATTCTTTGCTATGCTAATGTTTGGATTCTTGTTACATATTTTAAAATACGATTACTTTGTGTGTATCCTATTATAGTCGTCGACTTTGATCATAAGAAATTCCTTCTAATACGACCGCTTTCTATTGCAGCATGTTAACATTTATTTGCAAGCTTTCACAAAACAAATTCAGAACTATTATGTAACTGTAGCATTTGAAGAAGTGTACGGCCGAGGTAAATCGAATATTTTCACCACAAAACAAAACAAAAAAAAAAAACTAGAAATAATTAAGAATCGATATAGGAAACCATAATTCGTAAATTTAACGCCTTGCATTCGAACAAATAATAGTCAATTCTTGAAATTCAAGAAACTACATTGTTTAGGTGCGAATCAAAAATATATTTGATGGGAAGGGCATAAATAAGCAATAAATGTCGTTATTAATTGAGGTTATTAGATTCTCATATTTCATAATTTATTTATTTTCATTCTTTTTCCCCTGACTGAGGAATTAAATTTGATGATCTGAAGACAAACATACAATTTGGTAATTAGCACAATTGTTTCCTCTTCTGCCTTCCACATACCACGAGTTGTAAACTCAATATGAAAATTAGCCTCATTTTACTTTGCAAGAACAAATGTCATTTTGCTTTGAAATAAACATTTTTTCCAGACAACTTAATAGAGTAACCATTATCATCCCTCTTTCCATTGTCATTATGATGTATAACTCATTCAAGTCTAAAGAAACGATCTTTCATAAATTAAAAACATGTAATAAAAGCGGATGTTTGATATTAAATACGTGCTTGATTATTATTCCATCTAAAACCAACATTTTAATTAGCTTTCATATGTTTGATAGCTTACATACTTCCAAGCTGGTGACAAACCCAAATCAATTTATTGCTGCTTTCTCGCAAATTTTGTTAAACAGGTCACTGAAGGCAACATTCATCTTCATAAAAAAAACTTTCATTATGCCAGATACAATCTTCTTACGAAGAAAAAAGTGTGGTTATATTACAGTAAATTATTGCCTTGGATCAGATGCACTTAATGAATGGTTTCTGTACATTCCTTTATGACAAACAAGGCACTATTTCATTGTGATATTAATCATCTTAGTCATTATCGTTCGTGTATGTACCTAGCAGAGAAGTGTGTGTGTGTGTGTGTGTGTGATTTAGATTTTTAACTAGCTTTAACAATTTTTTCAGTCGTATCGCTACGATGTCTGCAGTGTGTCAGTTTATAGTGATGTCTAGTACTGGGGAATCATGCAGCAGACACGTAGCATTATGTCCCACCCAGGCACATTATCTTGACACCAGGCCAACCATTCATAACACTAGTCTCTTTTTGCTGAGCGCCAAGCGAGGCAGTTGAACAACAAAGAAGAAAATATTCTTTGTAGCTTTCTTTTTATAAATAACGTGTTCGAAATGACCGTTTTCAAAAATTCTATACACAAATAGCATCTTCTAGTATGTCTTATTTTAAGTATGATAAATCTATATATCCTGCTGTATTGGACAAAACTTCATTCGATAAAATAAAACTTCATTCGATAAAATACAACTGTTCTAAATTTTTCTACTGCATTAAGTCTTCTAAAGGCATTATTCGTTACTACGGAAATAAAAACACTCACTGACAAAATGCTTTCTTTTGATTAAACGTGGGTGGTTATTAGCAGAAACATGATACAAAGATTATATGCATAAATCAGTCAACGTTTAAGTGGGAACAGAAGATAAATGTTTTGGCTTCTAATAAGTGTATCTCTCTCTCTCTCTCTCTGTATATATATATATATATATATATATATATATATATATATATATATATATATATATAATGATTCGTGTCTTCTGCTGACATTGGAGTGTAATTAAAAAAAGATAAATAAAGTTATTACTCTGCAAAACGAGAACACAAGCAGACAAACTCTCTAAGTTATTCAAATAAAAAGCAGACACAAAATTAACAAAAGAGCGATGCTTTTAAAACTGTACAAATTCGATATTCTTTAGAACCACGGTGGTGATAGTTACCTATTATTCCTGTAGGTGACATTGATTGCCAGGAATGCAAAAGCCGTAATGACTCCAATAGTGTTCAGCACAAGTATAAGGATTAATGCCAGCATGGAATATGGGACATAGATTTCCGTGTACCGAAACTGGTCTTCCGGTTTCTTTCCATCTGTGGTAAATGTCATAAATACGTCTCCCAAATATGAGATGGTTATTTATAATCGACTGCAGAAATTATTATTGAAAAACTAGCTGCAGATGACAGACTTGAAACAAATTAAAATCGCATAAGCACAAGAAAATGAAAAACTATAAGAAGCATACAGGGTCACGGTCATTTTTTTCTTTCCCCAGACTGCTTGACTTTGTTTTCCTTTTAATTAATTTTTATCAGGAATATCACAATCTATGGGGCAAACAGCCTGCATGTCGGTGAAAGGTACTGTGCAGAATGTTATGCATATTGAACTTGTATTGTGTTCTTGACCTTTGTCCGAAATTCAGGGTAAAGTTCTGACCTACATGATCTTAGTCATATTTGTAAAGATCTGAGTTCAAAGCATAAGCTTATTTTCAAACTTAGAATGTTTTGGAAATGAACTTGCGACTCACACTGTAAATATTAAATTGTGGTTTCGGTCAAGTGAAATTATTGGATATAGAATGAAATAAACAAGATTATTTATTTACTGTTGTGTTCAAATATAATTTGTGAGGAATCATTTTCCCAATTCATTCATCGGAATTACAAATTGTTTATTGACTTTTTGGACTAAAACACTATTTTTGGATTAGTTTAAATTCATTACAAAATATTTCAGCTTATGATATTATGACATCAAAATTATTGGTTCATCAACATATGCAAGACTATCGGTACTTCAGCACATCCAGGAATATTCAAATTCATATGGAGCATTCTTACTTTTTGAACTGCGATAAAACATTTAGGATTTATTGGATTAAATTCACAATACTGTAATTTCATCTTTAAAATTTTCACTTTGTAACTTAAAGAAATATCTTATCTGCTAATTTTAATAAAACTGTTGATTTCGCTTCTTTCTTTTAATTGGTTCAAGACCAAAGAGTCGTAAAAGGAGTATAAAATCAAATATTTTCGTGACGGTCCTAATCACCCAAAATTATTACAATAATAAACCGACAGCATGGACTCATCACTTTTTTTCAAGACTGTTTCACAAGTTTTCAAAATATTTTTCTGCGTTCTTTGTTAGGAGAATCTCAGATTCATGTAATGTAATTATCTCTATTTACCTGTTCTCCGTGCAAAGTGAATATTGGTTTTAAAGACACTACTCTTATGCGTTGGGGTGAGTGGGAGGGGTGTTGTAATTGCTGGTAAGGAATTTAAAAATCGTTTCCTTTTGGTTTTGTGTTGCTTTTTCTATTGGGTCCTCGAAACTGTACGCATAGAGTCTTCAAATTAAATCATGGCATGTTGATGCATTGGGCAGAGATATATAGATAGAGAAATCAGTATATTTTAGTATGTTGTGTAGAGAGATACATAAAAAGAAATCGTGGCATGTTGGTGCATTCGGTAGAGAGATACAGAAATAGCAATCATGGCATGTTAGTATATTGGAAAAAAGATATAGAAATAAAAGTCATGGCATGTTAATGCGTTGGGTACATCGATATAGAAATAAAAAGGAAAGCATCTGAGGTGATGTGATTTAGATTTTGAACGTAGCTTTAACAATTTTTCAGTCATATTGCTACGATGTATGCAGTGTGACAGTTTATAGTGATGTCTAGCACTGGGTCATCATGACGCAGACATGTGGCATGATGTCCCACACAGTCACAATATCCTGACACCAGGCCAACGTCCTAACACTAACCTCGTATTTCTGAGCGCCAAGCAAGGCAGCTGTTAGCACAATTTTTATAAGTCTTTGGTATGACTCAGCCGAGGTTCGAACCCACGACCTCCCGCATCCGAGACGGACGCTCTAACCACTAGGCCACTGAAATAAACTAGATATCCTAACATCGGTAATAAGTTACCATGTTGCATCTACTGTGTATAAACTACTGCGAACTTTTTGAATAAATGGAAAATGGTATGTGTAGAATCAGCATGTATGTATGTATGTATGTATGTATGTATGTATGTATGTATGTATGTATGTATGTATGTATGTATGTATGTATGTATGTATGTATGTATGTATGTATGTATGTATGTATGTATGTATGTATGTATGTATGTATGTATATATATATATATCGATGTGAGTGTGTGTGTGTGTGAGAGAGAGAGAGAGAGAGAGAGAGAGAGAGAGAGAGAGAGAGAGAGAGAGAGAGAGAGAGAGAGAGAGAGAGAGAGAGAGAGAGAGTACCTTTCCAGATTTGGTCCTGTGATAGAAACCATTCCAACGTGTCTGTGTTTGGATCATAACTTGCCACGTTTATTCGTGTATCATCTGTCAATTTTTAATCATATATAGGTAAGGATCCAATTTATTTTTTAAATATATTATATACTTTAAGATTTATATAAAGTAGAATATATATCATTAACTTTAATAAAGAAACATGCGAGACCGAAAAGACTAGTATTTTACGCACAATTTCATACATATCTAATTCTCTATTTCGTAAAAATCAAAATAAAGTCCATTTTGAGTCCAGGGAATAGTAATTATGCCGTGAATGGAAAATAAATTGTAATTTGTAATTTATGTGTTTTATAATGATTAAAGTTTCAATTTTATAATCATAGTGTGTGTTGACAGGAATTTAATTATGGTTTTCAAAGAATATTAACCCAATCACATCAACATTTTAAAATACGTTCCGCTACCTCTCGAAACTAACTCTTCAGCAGAGACAAAATTCGTATTTGCTTGTCTAGCGATCATATAGACAAAGGGAAGAACTCGTACCTAGTATCTATCCTTATCTATCACAATATGGCTATCGATCAACCCGATGTTAATTTATCGCATGATAAATCGTTCAAAATGGATAAGCTCGAATAATCGTAAGGGTGAACTTGGAGCGACCGTAGGATGAGCTGAAGAAATCGTAGGGTAAACTTGGAGCAATCGTATGGTGAGCTGGAGCAATCATAGGGTGAGCTTGGAGAGATCGTAGGGTGAGCTGACGTAATTGTAGTTTGAGCTTGGAGAGATCGTAGGGTGAGCTAACGTAATTGCAGTTTGAGCTTGGAGAGATCGTTGGGTGAGCTGAAGCAATCGTAGGGTGAGCTGAAGTGATTGTAGGATGAGCTGGTGCAATTGTAAAATGAGCTTGGAGAGATAATTGGGTGAGCTTAATCAATCACTTTAAAATATAAGAACGTTACCTAAGATGTATTGTTGCTAATACAAATGAAATGGTTCATGCTGTTGTTTACTTGTATTGTTTTGCCCTTCAAGGAGTATTCTTATGAGGGAGTGTTGTTGCTGTTGTGTTGTTTTTGTAAAAATGGCAGAGTTTAATTCTAAGCTCGAAAACAAAGCTCACACTACGAAGGGTAAATGAATGTAGTCTCTATATGAGTTGACATAATAAAAGATCAACGAAAGATTCCAGCGTCAGTGATTATGTTGACTTGTTCAAGTTCAGCACGCGGTGCCATTCGTGTTCATGGGTGTGAATGTCCTGGACATAAAGTCTCCGCTAGTAATTGGGTTTTTGAAAATAAAGCATTCAAGTTCCTTTGGTATTAAACCTTTTCCAACCACAGGAGTCTGACGTTTTATCAATATAGTACGACGAAATATCTGATAACACGAAATCATCTTATTGGTTCTATAAATTAAGCTATACATATCCATTCAAAATACAGTAACGTTCCAACACATACTCTCGCAATACCATTGCATGGATGTTATACGGCGAATTAACATATAGTTTCACCATTACGTTCACAAAGTCTACTGCAAGACTCCATCAAGCGCAAGTAGCCTATTTCACTAGATTCTGTGACTGCAGTAAACAATCGTTAGGGTCTAATACTTGTCCCGATCACGGAGCAGAGTCGGTGTTACTACCTTATCCAGCTGCAGTCTCGGCTTTTATAGTGGACGTGTGATGACGTCATCAACAGTCAATTTTACTATCATAACTGTAACTAGATGTTTATTATTAAAAAAATTTATATAAATTTGTCATATTAAATTATCTGAAATAAAAAAGTTAAACATTTTGTTAATTTTTTTTTCAAAGTGTTGTTCATCCCTTGGCAGAATCGACTACTTCTACAGTGTGTAGTTTGAATTTCACAGCGGTGATTGAAATTTCAATATCACATGTCGAGAATACCTAATTTAAACGTTGAATATAACTGTTTATGATGAAAGTTCAAATTCAAATGGAGAGTATTTAGATTTCATCTGTTGAATTTCACAGCAGCGAGAAGCAGTCTCCTTGTTTCAAAATAACGCGGTCCGTTCACGATAGCAACCTCTATCGAAGAAATTCATCGTAATTCCCAACCTGTTAATGGTAACTTTCAAACTGTAAATGCGCGAAATGTAATGGTGCCTCATAATTAAATACACGAATGGTGTATCTTAATACTCGATATTTTTTTGAATTGATAAAGTGGACATTGTGTAATGTGACTTTTAACACCAACACATCATTTCAGAATATTAAAATAGCAATACTGACAAGCACAATAAATTGTCTAACCACCACTGTTTAATTCAACAGATAAAATCGAAAAACTCAACATACGAAATGGACCTTTCAGCACAATCCATAAGATTCAACATATGAAATTTAAATTCTTGACATTTGACATTAAAATTTAAACAACCAATGTGAAATTCAGAAGATACAATCTAAAAACTTGACATTGGACATCGAATATTCAACCAATGCTGTGTAATCCCAGAGATAAAATCCAAATACTCAAAATGTGAAATGGAACTTTCAACATAAACTCTTTGACCAATACGTAAATTAGGAATTCTCTACGTATGGCATGGAAATTCTCAACCACGCCGCGTAATTCAAATGAAACAATCTAAAACCTCTACATAGAAAATATAACTTTCAACTACTAGGCTGCTGTTTAATTCAACAGATACAGTCTAATATCACGACCTAGAAATTGAATTTAAAGGAAGAGCAATTTTGATACAACACGTGAAACTGGAATTCTGGACATATGACATTAAAATTTAAAAGGCAATGTTATGATTGGAACAGCTTTTGTCCTCTAGGGTGCCTCATAGAGCCATGTCTGTCTTTGTTTCCTGTGCGAATCGAGTGGCGTCCATGAATTCAGTCTGACCAGACGTAACAGTAGCAGAGCAGGCACTATACAAATGAACTTTGCAACGATGGGGTGGAATGGCGACCATCATGAGTGTCCCCCATTATGCTTGCTATTGATGACGTCTTCGGGCGAATGCTGAAAATGTATGTCAGACGTCCCTCTTTACTCCTTATTCTCCTGCGCAAAAAAAGGAGTGCACATACGACTTGCAACCACTTCGCGTAGACATTGCGCGATGAAGCACTTAGTATAGGCAAGGAGATTATTATGAGTATCCATCGACTATCTAAACTGATGTCTAATTATACTGATGATTTTCTTGAATATCGAGAGACAATACTAAACGAAAGGTTTGAACTCGCTGACGACTGTTTGATGGGTAACCGCCAAGCGAGTGGTAAGGGGAGGTCAGTACAAGAGTTCATTCCCTTCCTGAATATAGCCGGAAAATACGAAATGATATTCTTTCCAGGTGGGATGCATTTGAGAGGTAGCATATCTTATTTCTCTAATTGTAGTCTGATTGTGAAATGAACTCGACAGAAAAATAGTTTTCTTCTGTTGAACTCTCATATTCATACGTTTTCGCGGATCATCTGGACAAATACTTACTTATAAACTATGTTGTAAAAATGTTTTGCTGGTCTTATCAGGGTAAATTTATTGAACTGTTTTACAGTCATAATACGTTCTTCATAAATAATACTGTTATATCACGTTGTTTTTGTCTGATTGTTTGGTTTTATGGATTTAATGCCATTTTTAGCGCTTGATAGCTATACAATGCGGTTAGTATATTGGGGGACAAAGAAATGTTATGGAAATCCACTAGAGGAAACACCGACTCACGGGAAGCAACTAGCAAGCTTGTTTACATAGATAAACCAAGACTTAAACTCACACTGATAGAGATAAGATGTCAGTGACATGTAAGGCCTAGTGCCTTTGATCACTCGGCCAAACGGGGCCTTTTGACACACACACATACACACACAAACACATACACACACATACATACATACATGCATGCATGCATGCATGCATGCATGCATGCATGCATGCATGCATGCATGCATGCATGCATGCATACATACATACATACATACATACATACATACATACATACATACATACATACATACATACATACATACATACATACATACATACATACATACATACATAACACTAACAAAAAGGTACTAATCATGAAAATTGTAGCGATATATTTTCTGTTTGCACAAAGAATCCTCCAACTTACTTGTGTCCTGTTGCACATAGGCCAGGCCAATGCGTCCTCTTCGTGGACCAAAACTGACGACTCCCTTTAATTCATAAAAGCCATCATGAGTACAAATTTAGAAGAAAGCACAATAATCAGTATTAATTAATAGCTCTTTATCAGCTTTCATATATATATATATATATATATATATATATATATATATATATATATATATATATATATATATATATATATATATATATATATATATATATATATATATATATATATATATATACTTAAGTACATTTGGTTTTTTAAAAAAATCACCTTCTTGCTGCAAAGACTGCTTGAACAAGACAGGTTCGTCTCAATGCCCGTTATCTGTTGTCTGTTTTATGCACCTCTTTGTGCCAAAACATTACGTTGACAAATAGAACAAATAAGGACTAAATATGGAAACAAAAATCAATGTATCCATGTTTTAAGGTATCAATGTATCTATGTTTCAGTGTATCAATATATCCACAGCTGCTACTACGAGAGAAGAGATGGGGCTTGTACTTAGTTTCACAAAAGACAGACGCTTATATGGACGGCAGAGCAATACACAGAAACAGCATAGTCTTCTTATTGTATGCAAAACTCTTTAAACGGTAAAAGTATTTGCACAGTGCACAGTCTTCAGGAAAAGTTTTTAATAAAATCATTCAATATCTTTTTCTGTTAATTAGTTATGTTTTAAATTTCAAACATACAAGAAAGGGGAGGTTTTGCTTTGTGGGGGGATGTTTTTTTTATTTAAAAAAACCACAAAACATCTTAACAACAAGGAATCAACCAATTTTAAAAAGCAAATATTTATTTCGTACCGAAATCCCTCGGAATTCCACCTCATGCATTCCTTTCATTACAGCACTGAGATATGGGGTGCTGTAATTATAATTTTCTAATCTCAATTCCCCTAGGTATTTGAGACTATTGTTGAGCCCCAGGGCCAGGGCCCACGCTGCATCATACACTAATGATGAATAACCGGACACCAAGTACCTCCCAGAAAAGCTTGAAGACAGATTTTTCGTAAAGGTGGAAAATGCGCTTGGAACCTGCAAAACAATGCGTTTTTTATTACGTACTGACTTCCACCAGGATAGGGCGCTATTAATTAAGCAGTTAATAAATTTTAAACACTGCGTTTCATATGTGCGACTAACACGGGTAGTGTCCTTAGATTGATAAAAAGAATGCAAGAATGCCCATTGAAAAAACAAGGTCATTTAAAAGTAAATATTAATGTATAACTATTTTGAGCGACTACAGCAGCAATGTTCATTTTGGCAAAGACAAAAGCAAAGTTTTTGAAATACAAGTACGCATTTAGCATCTAAAAATGACGTCAATATGAAATATCCAATTACGGTCTATGTGATACAATTGATTTTTGTATTTGTGTGCATACTGTTTTCTTACCATGCCTGAAATGGTGACCTTTTCCTCTGGGCTGATGTTCATATTGCTAATGAGGAAGTGCCCCCAAGCTGCTTTCATTAGTTGTCTGAGGGGACAGGGCGAGGAACCCTCAGGGATACTATTGATCCAATTGCGGTACATTGAGGATCCCGTTAGGATCCAAGCATACTTACTTCCATACAGCCCCTGTCGGTACGCCTGAAACATGATACAGTTGGAACACAATAGCACTTTGTTTCTAAGAGAGGTTAGGAAGAATGAATAAGTTTTATTAGTGTAAAAAAGGTCTATTTTGGATTGCAAAGAAAGCGACCATAATAGTAAGAGAAAATTTGCAAGTAAAATATCGTTTGAATTGGAATTCACTTGAATAGTAAGTAACCATAATAATAATAATAATAATAATAATAATAATAATAATAATAATAATAATAATAATAATAATAAAAAATTATTATTATTATCACCTTAAAAAAATAAGAAATATGGTGAGGGATTTTACTATTTTGTTTTTTATCACTTCGTATTTCAATGTCCTATACTATATTAGTCCACATGATGCTAAAGGTCTAGTGGGTTGTGAGCGGAGAAATGAAACTGAGGAATAGTTGCTAGTAGCATAGAGATCATTACGCGACGTTTTAGGGATGTCTCTATGGAGGAGTATAGGAATTCAACATTACCTTTAAGCACTAATGGGGTAGGGTAATTTAATATTACTTTTATGATCGAGTGGTTTACTATGTAAATTTTGACAGGATGGATAGATAGACAAATACATATAATAAATGCAAAGGCATCCTTTTCTAAAACTTTGAAAAACAGTGCATATTCTGAGAAATGATTCTATTTTTGAATAGTAGTTTACAAACTTGCAAAAGTACCTGGATATTCTGATTCTATCATAGACCAATAGGAAGATTGGCATGCAACTGCATTATTGTATGTCAAAACAAGGATTACGCACAGTCTCGTTTTGATAGTGTTACCAAGATAGATAAATATAGATAAAACCACAAAATAAAATACAATTACAAAAGATGATGTATGTTATTTTTGTTCTTCAAAATGAATTTAATAAGTTTTCCCAGTGTATCCGTTGAATCATAAATAATAAAGATTGAGGCTTAAAGCATCTCTTCCTCTGCACGTATAATGTCTGGGAAACCGCTCCGTTGGCCTATTGATTGGAGCCCCCCCCCTCTTATTCGGGTGGTTCCGGGTTTTGAACCCCCGGCCGAGTCATATCAAATACTTATAAAAATGGTACTAACAGCTGCCTCACTTAGCGCTCAGCATTACAAGGTTAGAGTTGGTACTGTTCGGCCTGGTGTCAGATAATGTGACTGAGTGGGAAATCATGCTATATATCTGTGGCATGATGCGATATGACTGAAAAAAATGTTAAAACTATGTTAAAAATCCAAATTACAAACACTAATGTCTGGGGAAAATAAATGAAGAATACAATTGACAATGTACAAACAACACAATCAAGTAACAGTAAATATATTTATTACTTAATGAGATGTGAATTTCAATATTCTACGACAGTTGTACTGTCTTTAAACTATTATTTTGTGTTAAGGAAAGAAATAACGATGATCATTACAAAATCTCCGTTGCACTTTTATCGTTGCTAGGGGAAATGTTCAAATAAGTCAATCGACGACCTCGCTCATAAAGCAATTACACTCATTATTGTCTACACGTATAATGAATTTGATCCTTGTAATCTCCCTTTGTTCAAATGAGTCGAAATAGCTTTTTCATTGTCGATTTTCCAAATGTGGCCGATGCCCACGCTACTCCAACCATATATATATATATATATATATATATATATATATATATATATATATATATATATATATATATATATATATATATATGTGTATATATATATATCTGTGTATATATATATATATATATATATATATATATATATATATATATATATATATATATTCAGTCTGTGTGTGAATATATATATATATATATATATATATATATATATATATATATATATATATATATATATATATATATATATATATACTCAGTCTCTGTGTGTGAATATATATATATTCAGTCTGAATATATATATATATATATATATATATATATATATATATATATATATATATATATATATATATAGAATACAAATCATATGGCGAATAACAACCCTTTCAAGCGTACTGGATCCACCAAGGGATCACGTGTGCCAGGGATTAATTAAAATAGATGCAATAAACTGACGACGAACAGTACGAAACTAGTAACTAACTAGCCTAAGCGCTTTCGACTCTTAATGAGTCTTTTTCAAAGGTAAATACAAAACATATATACGACAAACAAATAAACACAAAAACGTTGTGTTTGTAAACCTCTTCATGGCTGTCTTCACATGTGCTAAAACTATAAATACAACCAGCTTGTATAGACTAGTTGCGGAAACTGAAAACGTCGTATAATTCCCTAAAAGTCTACAAGCCAAAGCGACATCTATTTTTACTTTTTTAACATATGTAACGCAGATTATATCCCGGATATTTGATTCTATACCGGTTATTCTTATAGTAAAAATGGAAGGATAATAAGAAGATTTAGAAAATGTTAAATTCTACTAGTGCATAGTTTTCATTTTCTAGTCTTCTTGGTTTAGACCGCTTGGTTTCAATGTTCTAAGGCGGCGTATCCAGTATGATTCCTTTTCCTTCCTGGTTTCGGAACTCCAGATGTGGTTGTTAGCAATAGCGATAAGTATTGTATCACTGAAAGTGTGGCCAGGGGTGGAGAAGTGTTCTGCGACCGGGCTTCTGTACAGCGTTTTTGTCATCCAATCAGATCTATGAAGGTTTATCCTTTTGTGTAACTTTTCAGTTTCTCCGACGTACTGAAGGCCACATAACTTACATGTGATGAGATAAATCACATTCTCTGTTTTGCACGTTTTGTTTGGACCATGTATGTTTAGTTTTTCTTTAGTCACTGTGCTAGTGAATGTCTTGGTCTCTATCATATGTTGACAGATTTTGCATCTTTTATCGCCACAGGGTCCAGATTGACTAGGTTGGTTTTGACTAGCGATTGGCGTTAGCTTTGCCCTGACTATGATGTCCTTTAGGTTTTTTTGGTCTCCGGTAAGCTACTACAGGTTTGTTCGGAAGTATTAGGTTTAGTATGTCTGACGATTGCACGGTTGGCCAGTGGTTTGCGATGATTTTTACCTACTTTGCGATTGTCTGGGTGATAGGTCAGAATAAATGGTATCCTATCAACCTTTTCTTTCTGTCCATATCTGAGTAGGTCATCACGGTTTGTTTGTTTGGCCCTTTGGATTGCCTCCGCAATCAGGTCTTTGTCGTAGCCTCGGTAAATTAAATGTTTAGCCAGCTCTTCAGACCTTTCTAGGAATCTTTCATCGTCGGAGCAAATTCTGCGTATCCTCAGTGCCTGGCTATATGGAATGTTCTTAATGCAGTGTTTTGGATGACAGCTGGTTGGGAGGAGATACTGGTGTTTGTCGGTTGGTTTCGAGTAGATGTCTGTGTGTAATTTGTTTTCCACCAGTCTGGTTGTTATGTCCAGGAAAACATGGATTGAATTGGAAATTTCTGCCGTGAATTTTATTGAAGGATGGAAGTTGTTTGCCTTTGATATGAAGTCATCCAGACTTTCTCTTCCATACTGCCACTTCATTTCTATATCATCCTTAAAGCGTACACACTGGTATGTTGTACGCTCAATCGATGCTAAGAGCTGGCTTGTAGACTTTTAGGGAATTATACCACGTTTTCAGTTTCCGCAACTAGTCTATACAAGCTGCTTGTATTAATAGTTTGAGCACATGTGAAGACAGCAATGTAGAGGTTTACAAACACAACGTTTTTGTGTTTAATTGTTTGTCGTACATATGTTTTGTATTTTCCTTTGAAAAAGACTCATTAAGAGTCGAAAGCGCTTAGGCTAGTTAGTTACTAGTTTCGTACTGTTCGTCGTCAGTTTATTGCATATATATATATATATATATATATATATATATATATATATATATATATATATATATATATATATATATATATATATATATATCACGTGCTTGTCGGTCTTTATGCTATTTTCGTGGTACTTTCCACGTCTTAATAATTCAAGCAAAGACTCTGTCTTCCAGTTCTGAAAGGTATAGGGGTCTTTTTTCTGTCACGAAGAATATTTGTCCGCTCAAATTTCTATAGACCCTCACAGTGACATCCGTTATGCTAATTCCCAGTGTTCCGTTAATAACATTCATTATGCCAAGTGCCGTTGACCACATGCCCGCGTATGCTTTTCTTGTCAAACGTAACTGTAATTATCAAAACATCATAATGATGTTACTTCGAATAAAATAAATAAATTTTTAAAAAAATAATAAAATAGTAAAAATAAAAAAATTAAAAAGGATTCGGCGAATGTGGATATGTGAGAAAGCTTGCCAGTAGATTCTCGTGGGTCGGTGGTTCTTTCAGATGATTTCCCGGTTTCTACCTCTACCATTAATACTGGACGCCATGAATAGCCTATTGTGTGCTGAAAATGGCGTTAAGCCCAAAAACAACAACAACAACATCAAATAAAATAAAAGAAATCCAGGACTCAGTGCGACACCTACAGACTTTTTTGTTGCTTTAGCTTTTCTGGGAAAAATACCCAAATCCGAGCCTCATTTTGTTGAGCCAGTTCTTCTGGTCTTCTGTGTACTTTTTCATAAGTTAAGTTTTAGTATATGTTTTCAAGAAGGTATGTGATGTGACATAGGGTTTGATTAAACGACTGTTTAATGGAGAGCAGTGACACATATCCTTGAGTAAAAGTTATGCCATGCAAAGTTACTAATGCAAGAGCCAACTGGGAGTTGCAGTGCAGCACAGAGATACTGAGCGGGCATATTGGGACTCAAATGTACTATTAGGAAGCATGCGATTTTTATCCACTGCAGGAGTGCAAGTCTCTATTCCAGTTTTACAAAGGGTATGAAGGTAAATTGTCATGTTAATAATCGTGAAAGCTTATTCCTGAAAAATAATCCTGCTAAAAATAAATGATAGAAATAAAGACTAAGGTGGCTCCAAATGCAAAGTACATAAGTGTACAACCTCTATCACCATCGATTGGGGGTTCACCAGTCTCTTATCAAGTACCATAACGAAACTTGACTGCTCTAGAATGCATTAATTTACAGACGATTTTGCATCACCTTAATTTTTTGTCTTCTTAGCTTAAACACAGCCATCAGATTTTTCTGCATTAAAGAACTTCGTGCATTTTCGCCTTGCGTGGGTTTACTGGAAGTGCGCAATTTTCACATATGTAGGCTTATTATGAAATCGGTCTAATTAAAGTCAGGTATTCACTGTTCTACGCGAAGACATGACAGTGACCGCTTAGTGGTCATATTTTGGTGACCTATGTTATTACCACAATTGCTTATTGTATCAGCCAATCAAAGTCATATATCTTGGCACTGAGGAGGCTGAACATTATGACAGAAGATCATTAATTTCTGCCGAACGATTTTATTAACTTTCAGGTTTGTGAAAGCTGCATTTTCATTGGCTAATTCAAATGTCGCCAGAAAAAGACTTTTAAGTGGCCTCTGTCAGATCGTCACGTAGGACAACGGATATCTGGATTTAATCAGATTGATTAAGACGAGAATCATGAATTCTAAAATTTAGATGGGCTTTCAGAAACTCGCCATATCCCCTGGCTTCTAGATGTGACAATGCATTAATAAGTTACTGATAAAAGTCTCAATACATGGATGCACATTAGCTCTGCGCACTTCCTTTATACGTACTTCAGGCGAGGCTAGTCGAATGTACGTATGTAACATTTTCAAAAGAGTCTATCTAGAATCTGGAGCTTAGGAATGTGGTGTTATATATATATATATATATATATATATATATATATATATATATATGTGTGTGTGTGTGTGTGTGTGTGTGTGTATGAGATAGAAAGTATGTGTGTGTGTGCGCGCGTATTATCTTTACCTTCTATGAAAGAATTATGACAAGTTGTTCTATAGTATACTGCATTATTATTATATTACTGGTACACTCTGCTATGAACATAATGTCATGAATTACCTCACAGAATACTGCAGGTGCAATAGTACTTCGTATGGCTGTCATAATGATTCTGACATCAAACTGCTGAAAAATATGAGTTACAACAATACATAAGGGATGTACATTATATCAAAAATAATTTGATGTTTCTATATATGCAACAAGCTACTTATCAATAGGTTATTATTGACGTTATGCCTAAGACTATTAGCAGGAACTGAATCTGCGATTTCAGAATGTTGCACGCTTTGAGGATACTTTATTGCATTATTATATTATTATTCGCATTTTTATTTTTATATTACTTTTTTGCGGTATTTTTTTGGGAGGATTGATTCACCTAACAAATTCTGTTAAAATACATGGATCGCAAATACAAGTAAGTTGACTGTAGAGATATAGAATTATTCGATATATAAAACTTTAAACCATCTATAATAAGCTGACACTCATCATATTGAACCATAAAAGGATGACATTATTGCATTAGAATGTTAATTATGATTTTAGAGTGTGGAGTAGATGCTATAATGGGACAACGTGACAATCTTTTTGCGTAGCATGCCATTTTTAAGAATGGCATTAAATAGTAAATAATTCTTTTCTATAAAGCTTGTCTTTTTTTTAACAACAACAAAAATTAAAGAATATATTGCATTGGCAATTTATAGACTTAGTTCCATCAATTATCCAAAATATTCGAAAGAAAATAAAAGCATAGTTTTATTAAATAACAAGTGAGCAAGTTTGCATGGGACATAATTTTGACGTGAATTTGACCTGACATGCCATCAATGGAATCTTACCAACATCATCTTCAAAATGAAGGAAATTTGAAGAACATACTAATTCAATAGCGATATTTGTGGGGATTATGTGGAAATAATTTTGGAACAGTTTGCACAGAAGGCCAATTATATTCATAAGATACGTTATCAAAGAAAAACAAAACAATGTCTTCATTCTTATCTCACTTCAAGACTGGTAGTTTTAAACAGTAGTAAAAAAATTCTTCTCTTTTTAAATAAAAATGTGTTCTTAATGTGCTGTCATTATGCAGTCTTGCTTATGCAACAACGTCACGCAAAAAGTATATTTGCATTTTATGAGTAAATTCTCTTTATGAATGTGTGCATTGTTATTCGTGTGTGTAATGTTGATATACCATGCGTATCTTTAAATATGATGTTTTTTTAATATAAAAGAGAACACCTCTGAAACGTATTTAGCGCCGAATTATGTTACTGTAATTAAACAATGTATGCCATACCTTGAGACGACTTATATAATCCTTCATATCTTCAGTGTTGGTAATGAGGACCGAAGTCAAAAGGGTGAAGTTGTTGGCTTTCAGAAGTTCATGAAATTTGTTCATTTGCTAAAATAGAGATATCCCGAATAACGTCATCAGCAGTCATATCTATGGTATGCTGGCAGATTTACTATTGAGTGTATATGGTGTTTGGAAGTTGAAATAAATTCATTAAGTCTCAAGACACTATTACAAAACATACAGACATAAACAGAACGCAAATCAGGCTTTTTTGTTAGTACCTATAATTGTAATTAATAAGTGCGGTTGCCTCGGCGTGCCTTTTTCAAAATAGTCAATTCTGAAAGTCACATATATGGGAGAAACTGCCAGGTAGCCCATCTTCCATATAAAATATACAGAATATCGTCTGCTAGTGATCTTACAGAGAAGCATCTATTGAGTTGATGATATCATATGTTGATAATGAAATAAAACATATAAATATATATAATGAATCATGCATGAATACGTTCAAGAATGTCGTATCTAGAGACGTTGAAACTTGTAATTATTTTTTGATAAAGCAAAAAGAATTGGATACACATTATATAATCAGACGATGATGCCACAAAAGGTGTGAACAAATCGCATCCAAGTTAGAGCAAAATCGGATGGAATTTTCGATGATAATAAGATCAGTTTATCTTGTGCTGCTAAGGAATTGCAATGGCAAAGAACATGACTGGTTTTTAAATACGTAACGAACAAAAAGAAAACAAATCATGAGAAACGGGTTTTTATTCATACTAAATATGATTACAATTTACCAAACATTTGTGTACATATTGCGAAGAGGAATGCAAAGGTTGTTCGAATCTTTGTTATACCAGAGTCTGGAGAAGTTACTAATAAAGTCCAATATTTTATTTTGTTCATCTATTTGTCCAAGATCTTCCCTATGAGATAAATGCTGGGCTAATTGGCACGAGGCAACGACGAAAAGCAATGCAGTTAGACCTGGACCATTACATATGTTTGACTGGAATGGAAACTAACTTAGGGGTACTATTGAAAATTTGGTCAATTCATAAAATATTTGTAATTTCGTAAAGAGCTTAAATATTATGTTTCACTCCCGCGTGTGCTATGAATACATTTAAGAATATATATATATATATATATATATATATATATATATATATATATATATATATATATATATATATATATATATATATATATAATTGGATATATCAATATGCTTGGTGTTCTATTCAGGCAGAAATTCAAGAAGAGTCTGCCCCAATTGAACGTAATATATTACCAAGAAAAGGACTTTTGTAACACTTAAAGCTGTATCAGATTGAGTGTCGTTAAGATGGAAACGTACACATAGCATGTTACTCAATAAACCACAATTTATTGTGGGGGAAAATACAAAATACTTTATAATTATGTTAAATCACATTATAATTTAATATTTTATTTAGGAAAATTCTTTGGGATTTACATATTTCCTTCTAGTACCACCTGACTGTACGGTGGATTAATATTTTTTGTGTCCATTCTGTTAACTGCCTTTGCTGCTTAACATACCGATAGATACAGACAGACAAATATGTAAATAGGTTTGAATTTTGTTTAAAAAGTACATTAAAAAAAACTGACAATTCAGTCCATTTTTTCACAAAATTATCAGTTTTATTACTGTCTTTGGGTATATATTGTACAGCCTTCTAAATCATTAAACAGACCTCTTATAATATGTAAGATCTGAAGCTTATGATGCACGAAAGTCAACTGTAAATAACATCTATTGCAAGTTCAATTAATAAATAAACAAGCTATAAACATCTCTTCGTAACTTTCCAAAGTTTTATCATGCGCTGTTTTGATGACATGCTATTTTTTATATTATTTGGTTGATCACTTCCATAAAATTACTCTAACAGCATGCCGACAAATGGATATTCCACTCAATTGCTGGTTCCATAGTAAATGTTGCTTCGTCTAAATTACCAATAAGTACTTTCCTTTGCTTCCTCTACGTACGAAGAAAATCAGCTATTAGGAGAATTATTAATGATCTAACGTAGGGTCAAATTTGTCATCATAATTCCTCACTATCACAGTCTTGCACATTTCCTGCTTTCCTTTGATGTACTTAGTGGCTATTACAGATGATACCAACATTGTCTGGAAAAAGCATGCATTATGATTCAAGGAAATCTTGCAAAACGTGCACAGTTTGTAACACAACATATAACCAGGTTAATCCCTTCAGATTTCAAACATATAATTTAATGCGAGCTAGTCATATCTCCGTTACAAGCTCCGTTTGGATTTCAAACAATGGTATTAATTTCTAGCTCTGCATCCGTCGTGCTTTGTAACTATCAAATTAAATTCATCACGACTGTGTTATTATGGCTTTTCCCTGTTCAAAATATATGCAAGACTTCGTCTTGCTAATAGCAGGTTTAACCATCTTATCCTGTTTTAAAACTTTGCTATATAGAAATTGTTCTTACAAGTTCGTTTGAACAAACCCTAATACAATTGCACAATTCCTGATGAAAGCCCGAGTGATGATAAATATTATAGAGATGCATGCAAATTCAGAAACAGCAGCTGCTGTATTTTGCCACAAACAGTTACTATAACAACATGTACACATTTTAAAACTGTTGTGTCTTTAAATTTATCACATTTACAGTTTCATTCATTTCTTGCTTTCTTTTGTCGTACATGAAGGATGTTACAGCTAATACCAAAATACTCTAAAACAAGGCAAATATTCTGTTTCTATAAAATTTTGCGAATGTTTTCTTTCCACAATGTGTAACATAACATATAACCATGTTACGAGTTCCATTTCAAATGCATTATTAAATTTTGTCTTGTTAGAACTGATACTAGCTTCTCTTTGGATTTTAAACAACTGTGTAATTTTCTGTCGATATTTCCTTGTATCCTTGGATCTCTGTAACTAAAAAAAAATTAAATTCCTCATGGCTGGTATTATTATATTTTCCCTCTTCGCAATGTCATAATTATATTTTGGTTTGCTAATAACAGAGGTTACCATCTCATGGTGTTTATGATTTACATATAGATCTGGTTATTCATGTTTCTCCCTTTGACTTATCTTATCTTGGACATCAGAATGACTTGTCATTCGACAAAGACATGATATATAATGGCTAGTAAAATCAAGTTAAAATATGCCTAAGTGACAGCTGAGAGAGAGAGAGAGAGAGAGAGAGAGAGAGAGAGAGAGAGAGAGAGAGAGAGAGAGAGAGAGAGAGAGAGAGAGAGAGAGAGAGAGATGTGGAGTAAGCTGCTAATGCTTTTTAAAATGCAACGTTATCATTTAGGAAATATTTGATGATATGTTTTAGTGAGTTTGGTCTCTTCGTTTCCTGACAGACTTAAACACACAATGGATACATTTTTTTAAAAAATAAAGTAATAATATTGTTTATTACAACTTGAGTCAAAGAAAAAAACATTCGTAAATTGCAAAGCATCACGAACACTTCAATTTACCATTATTTTATGTGTATTGCTTTTTCCTTGCTTTTTTATTAGTGATGTATTTGAATTTTATCAAGCTGGCATGCAACGCTGTTAGATGTGGTCGAAAACTAAATTATAGCATAAAGTAAAGTATCGATTACTATCTAATGTCATGTAATCTTTGAATTACGTATGAAATTCGTTAAAATCATGAAAGATTAAAAACATCTGTATCGGATATTGCTAGAACGATGTTAAAATGACAATATTGTCGATATTTTAGATGATCTCACATTGACCAAGACCACATAGCTTATCGTTATTTGTGTCTCGTCCGTTTTAAGCAATCTCGCTTAAATTACCCAGTATGAGTGGGTTGTTATACTAATTTAATTCTAGGGCAAATATAATTACGGTTAATTTGATTTTTTGTAAAGCCCATTTTGTTGTCAAGTTAGTTTTGATCCATTTAAATAGCACACAAATGGTAGAATGCATCGGACAATTGAAAAAATTGCTCTTAGATAGTTCAAAATGAGGATACAGAGATGCAAACAATCAACACAAATCAATCGATTGACCATCAGGTAAGGGAAGCAGTATCTATAATCGATAATACCACAAATGAAAACCAGAAGATAGAAGATCGATTGCATGAAGAGAGAGAATTAAGAGTTAAATGAATGTTGCAAAAGTTGCTCAATATGTGGTATGCTATATCAAATCAATTGCAGAATATGTGGTTTTCCTATATCAAATCAGTATATAAATCAAAGGTTGAAAATATAACATACAGAGAGAGACAATATAAGAAAGGTATCAGTGAAGAAATATATGCCGCTAACATTATATAGAATTAATCATTGGAAAGATTTGGAAGTTAAGGAGCATAGAAAGGTGGATATATAACAGATCTCGAGTACGTACGTTAAAGATAACATACAAAGAACGTTCAAAAGTTGCAGAACATTTGAAATGCTAACGAAAACGGTTTATTAATTGCCAAAGATTATTATAACTAAATGAAGGACTAAAGCAAGTCTTGATTATCCATAGTAAATTTTGCTAACGGTTTAAGAGGAGACGATAAGGCACCACGTCCATCATTTGTGGGAAAGGTAATTAAGACTTGAAAACTATTTCCAAATATTTGTTCGAAAGAGCCATATAGGTAGTAGCAGCATTGTTGGCATCATTTGCAGCTTAATAAGCTGCATTTGGAAAAAGCCTGGAATTCTTGTTTCTCCATTGGATGATTATGTAATTTTCATTCTTCAGCATTCTTTGGCGTGTTTGCATATTTTGCCTAAAGATATGAATACAGGATTATAAAGAATAAATAAATAAATAAGTAGTCTATTTTTTTTAAAAAAAAGGTAATTTTTCAATTTCTGCAGACATTGTCATGATAATAAATATTTATTTGTTAGTTTCCTTGTTTCTGTCTTTTAAATCGTACAGTTACTGTTCTATTACGGGCACCGTTTTTGTCGATATACGTTTTAGTCACGGTCTATTCTTAAATTCAGTATTTTTTTAAAAATATAATCTGTAGATTATATCACATACAGAAATTATATACGACGTCTGTTTTTATTGAACATTTTCTATCCTATATTAAATCTAAGAGATGGCTTTCTTCACATTGGTATTGCAAGCAACCGTTATACATGTTTTCATCAACAAATCACATGGTAATTATAGATTATTGCATTTGTATGGGAAAATACGAACGAGTTTTTTACTGCACGACCTTGAGAATGCAGTATATCCATCCGACAAAACGAGTTCATATTTTCCCATATCAATGCAGTAATCTTTATTATATGCTCATTTTCTTATTCTACCTAAGGCTTTATTATATAAACAAAAATACACAAATAAAAATAAACAAAGTAACTGAATGTATGCCGTATTCCAAACTAAATACACAAGCGTAGGTTCATCATTACACAACAACATTATTAATACGCACGTAACTCCACCAGGATAAATGTGAACTTGGTCGTGCGCTGGACATAGTTTCGAAAAAAAATGGCTCTTTGGTCTACTTCTAATTGAAATTTGGAGTTATATTGTAAATAAATGCGTATTCCAACAACGTTTCCATTTGGTATGTTTTGTCGATTCAACGAAATTTCGTTATTATGGTGGACTGGATTTATCTACGTGAAGTACGTACGATTTCAGCAGCGTCTGTGCCAATTGTACATGAAAAGTACATCGAATTGAAGTAGTGAAGGAGAAGCGTTTTGACATCTGCAAGTGTGTTTCTCTTTTGCTATTGAATGTTTCAATTTCAAATCATAATGTGGGGAAAATATGAAGCCTTTCATTTGTAATTATCGAAAAGACGCTATGGAATTTAATGCTGATTTCATTTTAAGTGCAGTAAGGAGGATGTAGTTGCACTTGGAAAATAATTGAAATTACAGTACAATTTCGAAATGTGTAATCAAGCTTGAGAACCCATGACATGGCTCATGTAATTCGGATTTGAAAAACTAAGAAAGTACATTTCGATGAAACTGTAAGTATATTATTTGCCATTATATTATCAGCTATAGAAGACAGTTTATGCCTTGTCACTTGCATGCAATTTATAAGGACCATGTTTGACGTTTATAGCTAGCTTAAATCTGAAACATTGTATAAAATAATTAACACGGAATGTGTCAAAGTAGCTGGTATGTGGCAGTCCACAAAACATCTGCTTTAGTTCAATCAGAAACAAATTGTTTGTTTACAATATAACGTAGTTCATTTATTCACGTGAATGCAATATGAATTGATGCTGACAATGTAAAGTTAACAGAAAAAAGAACATATAACAATAAAAATATACTACTACCTCCACTAGGTGCATATTTTAGTATATCGCATATCGTATAAATCTAAATTATATTTCTGATTTCCACAGTTTAAACTTTTGCTTAAGTGGTTGATTTTTCATCTAAATTAATCTTCCGGAGATCTCTTTAACATTGTCTTGGACAGTTAAACGAGACTGTGCAATGTGTGCTCTGTTTGGAGCCTGAACATTAAACTGAGTATCACAAACACATATTTTCATTTACTATCGTTCTGTCAAACCGCTCTTGTAGACAAAAATAAATACATGCGATTGTTTAAGTCCCTTATTACAATTTGGTTAATTTTATTGGTCAGCAATTTCGGAAATGCCCATCAGTACCTGCTCAAAAGCTACAATGATTTTGCAAGGGTTTAACACAGCTGGAGGTGTAGGCTTTACAATACTCGGATAGACCGTTTTGTTTTTATTATGTCCATTATGAATCTAGTATTATTTTTTTCGATAATGTATCTTCGGCCATGATGTGTGGAATGTAACTGTTGTTACAGATGTACCATTGTTTCAGATTGCTGTCGTTTGCTGCATTGAGTGCTTGCTTACCAGACAATGTAATCTGCATTCAGACAACATATTTCTCGACGATTGTACTAACTTTGGCAAGTTGTTATATGATAAGTGCAAAATAAGATGTTCTGCCTTCAGATGATGCCGTCCATTCTGTCCAAGAATTTATTCTGCCAAAATTTCATATCGCACCGTACTCTGTATCTAATAGGAAAATCATCTCTGTCAAGGCTTAATTGTAGTTATCAAATATATAACTAAAGCCATATATTTACTTACATAATATAATTTAATAAAATTACTTACATACAAAAATAGTATAGAATGTATAGTTTAAATATAGTTACTTACATATAACAATATTGCTTCTGTGGGTAAAATTTTATCTTTTTTAATATTTGTGTCTAATTTAACAGGATCATTAAACTTAGTTGCATGACATGGATAAGTAGATACTTATTATTGGATTCAATCTCTGAAATCATATTGCAATATATTTTCATATTTCAAGAAAATCGTAAACTAAAACACATTTGCTTTCTTGCTATTGTAGCTTGGTTTGTTTGTTATTTACTTTCTATTTCTACTTGTTAGCTTTGTCCCGCTTTAACTTCCTTTCTTACTTTTAGTCTAGTTCCGTATCTAATAATGTTCTCTCTTGCTTACTGTCTTACATTTATAAACTCATTTTTTTTCTTTCTTTAGAAGTTTAGATGTTTTGTTGTTGTTCATTTTCAACTTAATTATCTCCCTTGCTTTCTCCTTCTGCTTTCCTTCCGTTTATAAAACTTGTTAGGAATCACGCACCATCCAACTGCTTTCAGTTTATATCATTTAAGACGCATGAAATTATATGAAATTCTGGTAAGATAAATTACCGAATCTGTCTCTGCAACTAAGATTGCATAGCTGAACTGACCCGGATCGGCCACCATAATCTGTTCGTTGGCAATACAATACTTTAAAGTGTTAAGTGCCATATAACTCCAGCTTCAAAAGATTTTCGTATCATTATTCAGTTAAATAGAAGCAACCAATAGCAGTCTCTTCTGCGCTAAAATTTTGCTTATGAAATTGAAATTAACAAAAGTATTTATCACCGAGTGTAGTTTTATCTGGCGGTAACATCTTCGTTTTCCTATATTTAAAGTGTATGTATTTTGTTGTTGTTAATTTTCTCTCTAGTAATCTGAACACCTCAGTCTCTGGTATTTGCCTAGTATAGATACAAAATTAAAGCATTCTGCATTATTTATGTATGATACACACATACCTTTCCTTCACGAAACATTTGTTTTAAAAAATATTAACATCACACGACATTAGTGGTATATCGTGTCATAAATTGATATTTTATCTTTATGTGAAATACCATTGCAAGATATGAACATGGTATGAAAGATAACAATGATGGGGTTGGAATGTAATTCACGTCATGCCATTATTACTTTTAGTAGTTGGTAATTAAATTGAAATATTATTGTTTCGTGTGATAAATACAATCTTAGAGACCCGTTTAAAATAAATGTATAACATTGTTACACGCATAAAATAACACATCAAAACAATTAAGCACATGTCTGGGTCAGGCTTGATGCCGATTGTTTTTCTTGTTTCCAAGGACCTCAAAACAACAGTTGTTGTCAAATGAGGAGTTCTTAAACAAGCAAACACTTCCATTTTTCTTTCTAATCACAAAATGACCACAAATCACGAAACTCTAATTTCACACTGGCATAATTTTCTTGTAACACATATGTATGATTCAACAGTAAGCATTTCCAAGCGGAAAAACAATATTTCACGTTATGCTATACAAAGACACGTCCCAAACATTACTCCAATCTCAAATTACTAAACACTTGTACCTAAAATTATCCAGAGAATTTCCTATGTTAAGAAATTATGAAAGGTCCATTTCACGAAACTAATTCATGATGTCTTAAAGTATTGTGATTACTGTACATTTACTGTACATTGTAACGTTTGCTCCTAGAAATTGTGTAATTACTCGGGAAGAGAAAAATTGTGTAATTACTCAGGCTGAGAAATATCTTTCAAACAGAGAATCCCCAAATTAAAAGAAAAAATCATAAATGTCTAACAAAGCTATAAACGGACACATAAATACAACTTATTATTATTATTATTATTATTACTATTATTATTATTATTATTATTATTATTATTATTATTATTATTATTATTATTATTATTATTATTATTATTACAACTTACCGATATTGATATTTCGTTCTGATAGAGAAGCGTTCCGACTTTCCTCCAATCGTAGTGTTTCATTAGGGCTATCCTTACCGGATTTACATCATCGTCTACAAAATTGATCCTAAATAACGTTGAATAAAGATCCTCAGATATGGTCACCGATGTAGTAGAGATAAATGAAATCTGGAAATAAAATTACAAAAATTAACAGAATACGAATAAGAATTAATAGAGATAACCCTATTTCTTTCAAAACAAACGCATTTGAATAGTATATCTATCTACAGTGCCTTATATTCAAAATCAGAATTCACTGTTCATAATTTTTTTTAATCTAATTTTTTAATAAAGACAACAGACAATAATTAAAGAATTTTTTATAGAAAATAAGGAGATGAATACACTGGTAATGTCAGTGTCTCCACTGTTTGCTTAAAAACATGCATATAGCCAAATACATAGACCCTGAACTACTTATGTATCATGTGACGGTTGACCTGAGTACATGTTTTTCTAATTTGTGCATGTGCAATAAGGTAAAAATAAAGAACACTAAACTAAGCAGCATGTGGATTTATATAGAAAAAAAAAATCAACAGGGCTGATTGATTTTAATGCACTAAAGACCCAGCATAGCACTCCATTTCAATTTTAACATTTTCTACACTTTTGAATATATGGCTCAGTGGTTAGCGTGCCTAACTCAAGACCGAAATGTTGCGGTTCGAATCCTGCCATCCGCCAACCAAGTCAAGGTACTTTACTGCCTGTGTACTAAATAACCTACTTCCATTGCTGTGTCGTAAAGAGAAAAGCAAAACAAGTTCCCATGATATATCTGTTATTTACCTGGGTAATGTTGTAAAACGGTGTAATTTGTCCCGTGATGCTGAGAGGTGTGGAAAGAGTGGGACCCAAGAGAGCTACTTTTGGTGGGGATTTCGTTACCATCTCAAACAGCTTTTTGGCTGCCAGACCAGGCTCATTCTGTAAATAATAATAATAATAATAATAATAATAATAATAATAATAATAATAATAATAATAATAATAATAATAATAATAATAATAATAATAATGAACGTCAGCATTTATTCTTCCTTGTTGTCGTCATCATTAACGGCAAGAAGCACAATACAGACTCTATTATTACCACTGCTAGACGCCTATTATCCGTTTTTAATGGCAGACATATATTTTATCTGGATAATATGATTGTTTGAAAAATGTACAATGAACTAAAGGATGAATCATATATCTGGAGAACAATTTTTGTATGCTCTAAAAGTATGGATAAACGATGTCTTAATCTTCTTGTTTTTCTTCTTCTACTAATGCTGCTGGTACTATTACAACTGCTTCGTTGTGTAATACATCAGCTGCATTTATATCATCAACATCATCACCGCTCAACGTACACAAACATCGTCGTTGCAATCGTAATTGTAATTTTCAATATTATCATCATCGACTTAATTGCCATCATTTTATTCAATAGGCTTCATATTTCGATCACATAAACCGCAAGACCACGTCGATACTTAAGGAAACCTTTTTGAACAAGATTTCCAATCAATAAACTGCTCGTATCAACAAACATATTCGTGTATTCCATGTAACAATTCCATCCGATTTTCTTGTATACATTTGGGTGGTTAGATGAAGGTAATATCGCATTAGATTCTCGTAATCGTTGCATGTTGAGCGAGCTGTCTTTAATGATAATAACCGGACAAGGGCACTTTCATAACGAGCTATTTTTGTCTTGTCACTTTTGTATCATGTGATGTAATTTGATAATTATTGTTTATACATATTGGAAGCCGCCAGAAAAGCTGACGAGTTGAATTTGACTTTAATCACAGTTAAGAGGTCTATATTTGGTTGGTATTGACCAGTTGGGATTTGGCCTCAATCGCCGTTAAGAAGAACTAAATACTGGAATAGAGCTGGGTACCACGAACAATTTTGTACCACTGTAGTTTTTAACATGTCACGATGCATATCATAGCATACTGCAGTTGTATTAGGGACCAACAATTCGATGTTCTTGGGATAGGCAAGACACTTTTTCGGTTTAATTTCGGTCAATCAATAGCTGGAAAAAATATCTTGCTCTGATTAATAACAAAATGACACATTATTCTATCTATGATATTTTAGCTGGAAAAATTAATCAACTTGAGAAAAACGAAAAGAAAATATTTCATCCCAAAAGAAAATATGCCCCGAAAATTAAATAGTCAGTGCTTTGTAGTAGATGAATTTACTATATGTGTTAACTGTTGTATATGTTGGAATCTAAAGCCTGAAACTACAGTGGAATGATTAAACATATATTATAACTGATACCTTGAAAGACATCGTGCTGGTATTAGAGATCCTATTGATAAAATTAGGAAGTGTTGATAGTGAAGCCTACAATCTTTTCGTGATTAGTGGTGTGCTGTGTTACCGGTATACTGGTTCAACGCGGTATTTGTTTCCGGTGGTAGTTACCAAACTACATTTTCACTGTATCGGCACGTCAGTAGTTTCCGGTGGTAGTTACCAAACTACATTTTCACTGTATCGGCACGTCAGTAGTTTCCGGTGGTAGTTACCAAACTACATTTTCACTGTATCGGCACGTCAGTAGTTTCCGGTGGTAGTTACCAACCTACATTTTCACTGTATCGGCACGTCAGTAGTTTCCGGTGGTAGTTACCAACCTACATTTTCACTGTATCGGCACGTCAGTAGTTTCCGGTGGTAGTTACCAAACTACATTTTCACTGTATCGGCACGTCAGTAGTTTCCGGTGGTAGTTACCAAACTACATTTTCACTGTATCGGCACGTCAGTAGTTTCCGGTGGTAGTTACCAACCTACATTTTCACTGTATCGGCACGTCAGTAGTTTCCGGTGGTAGTTACCAACCTACATTTTCACTGTATCGGCACGTCAGTAGTTTCCGGTGGTAGTTACCAACCTACATTTTCACTGTATCGGCACGTCAGTAGTTTCCGGTGGTAGTTACCAACCTACATTTTCACTGTATCGGCACGTCAGTAGTTTCCGGTGGTAGTTACCAAACTACATTTTCACTGTATCGGCACGTCAGTAGTTTCCGGTGGTAGTTACCAAACTACATTTTCACTGTATCGGCACGTCAGTAGTTTCCGGTGGTAGTTACCAAACTACATTTTCACTGTATCGGCACGTCAGTAGTTTCCGGTGGTAGTTACCAACCTACATTTTCACTGTATCGGCACGTCAGTAGTTTCCGCCAGTAAGGGATGCAAGGAAATTCCAGATGAATCGTATTATGACTTTCATGAGATAAAACCGTGCATTCATCATTCATAAGAAAATTGTTCAAAAATTTATATTTTTATACAAAAAGATTGTACCTGTCACAAATGAACAGCGAATAATACAAATATAATAATAATGTATATGCTCCTTCAATCATATATTTGATTTGTGTCAGGTATGTCATTACGTTGGCCAAATAGAACATGTTGATATATATATATATATATATATATATATATATATATATATATATATATATATATATATATATATATATATATATATATATATATATATATATATACTCATTTTCTCAAGTCAGCTAAATATTTTCTCGGTTGCTCAGTAAGTGCGTTCAACGCTTATTGGTCCTCTCAGATATATATTTTACCCTGGTGTTGGCATCCAACTCAAATATTTTTTGCCTAAAATATTAATAGTGTAGTTAAAACATTTTAGGCTTCAGTAGCAACACTTCATTTATTATGAACAGTTTGTGTATGTGTGTGTGTGTGTGTGTGTGTGTGTGTGTGTGTGTGTGTGTGTGTGTGTGTGTGTGTGGTCAGATTCAGATTTGTTGCCTGCAAAGAAGATAATATAAATGTTGTGCACTTTCCTTCCCAGCATTTGGACTGACAGTTCTCCAGCGCCAAATCCAAGTAGACACATACTATTCTTTACCTCATTACTTGCATACCATCGATATATTGATCCAATATATTCCACCAACCGCCAAATCCATGTTACTCCATACTAATCACCAAATTAGTAACCTTTGCAACCTTTACCGATATTTCAATGGCTCACGACGTATCTCATTACTCCGCCCTACAGTAAGAATCTGGACACTGTACTCATTGAGGTAGCTAAAATAGAGGCGAGTTGGGTGGATGTTGAGAACAAAGCGAAAATTCTCTCAGAAATAATTCCGAAAAGTTATACATTAAAATTTAAAAGTGTCAAACAGGAAAAACCGTCAAGAATTAAAACCCAAGTTAGTAGGCGTAAACAACAAATGGCAAAATGTGTTTCTAAAATCAACCCAAATAATGCCAGTCAGAGATAAACAATAAATTACCTAATAAACTTTGAAGAAACAAAAATTGAGAACCAGCGGTGAAACACTGAAACAATCTTCTGAGACTTCAATATAAAAAGAATTATACATCCGTGCTTTGTGACCAAATTCATTTTTAAAGAGTCCACAGAAAGAAGGATGAGCCAAATGGCTCTATACCCCGACAGAAATCCAACATATTAATGTGACTCATCATATCAGCGCCACCCATCATAGCGAATCGACCAATCGTAGCAACATTCACTTGTTTTAAGGAAAGAGTACTTGAAGGAAAAGCACCACCGGAATAATTAGGAAAACAATTAAAAGATAGGATCAGTGAACAATTTACTAAGGAAGGAAAGGAAGGAATAATATTGCTTCTGCCAGCGTAAGCAAATAATTCAATTTCATGACCCATGTTAAATGACAACGAAAGTAATATCAGTTTCTCCTGTCTGAATGTATGTTGTTTGCAAAGTAAGTTAAATTATCCTGAAGTTAATCATTTCATATGCAAACTTGAGACCCTATATCCTGTTCAAAACAAACTGTCAGAACTGAATTTAATTTGCTTTGAAAATCATGAGATAAGGTGTTTGAAAATTAGACATAATACCAAATATACATTGAGTAGCAAACCTTTGCTTGTGAGAAAATCAATTAGTATATATTTGCCATCTAATAGTTCTGAATTGGTTTAACGTTTCAAAAACAATTGCTCCAACCGACATATTTAAAATTGTTATATACCTCTCGAAGGTCCAGAATGCTCTTCAATAGATTCTATTAATAAAATTCAAACAGAGCTACCAATAGGACGTAATGAAACTCGACAGGTGTTCAAGTTAGGCAAATAAAATATATGGATATCGGATGGGTTTATTACTTTGTTAACCAATACTGACAACACATTATCTTGATCAAATCGACTCAGTAATGATGATACCCCAATGAAAAAACATACCTGTGGTAAAAAAGAAGCAGTTTGTATACAGCCGACTGAAGAATCCGATATGACGGAGGTATAGGCAAATGTACAAGTAAAAGTGCCAGTGTAATCGACTATTTAGTTACCGTTGTTAACGCTAATTAATTCTTTTAACGATTTGTGTCCATTTGTCTTTTACATACATAATGTAGTGATTTTCATGGAACATACTGAAGTGCATACGTGCTAAACTGAGGCAAAATCCATCAGAAAACGATTGATAAGATCTTCTAATAAAAACGAGTTAATAGCGATCAATCACGCAATATATGATTTGAGAAAATCTAAAAATATTGGTAACCAGAGGATAAATGAGATTTCTGATGAAAAAACAAAAACATTTGCATAGGGTTAATAAAATAAGTTTAAATAGAAGTGTTTGTTTTTGTACTTTTGGGATTTTTTTAGGTACCTTTAAAAATTTGAATTATATCGCTATTATGTCTGCAGCATGGCAGTTGATAGTGATGTCTAGACATCATGCCACAGACATGTAGTATGATGTCACACCCAGTCACATTATCCTCACAACAGGCCGACCAGTAGTAACATCTTTATGTCGAACGCCAAGCGAGGAAAATGCTAGTACCATTTGTATACTTTTTGGCATGACTCTGCTAGGGTTCGAACTCGCTAATTCTTGCATCTGATGTGGACGCTATAACCACTTAGGCCTCCTGAGTAATCAATGTACAAATAGTTCAGAATAAAGTAAAAGTGTTTTACAACACAATTTAAGTTAAAAATAAATAAATATTAGACTGCAACAAAAATCACTCACGGCTTAACAAAACCCACAAATTCAGAATGACGTGCTTTCAGCTAGTAGGAAATTATTAGAAAACAATGAGAATATTTGTAAACTTGCATAGCCAAGATAAACTTGCAAACAAAAAATCCAAAACAATACTAATCAATAATGAACAATTTGAGTAGGGACCAAACACTCATCCCATGAGAATAATGACGAGCCACATGCAAATAAGGAACCATTAAAGATAGAGCATTAGACAGCGCTAAATGAACCAATCACTTCAGTAGAAATACTCGAAGAACTGAGAATTTTTAAATTTAATAGAAGGCGCTCTACAACTATTGTGATCTTCTGAGAGCGTGACAAGTGTAAGGTGAATTCATTTCATTTTCAACAGGCACAATAAAGAAAATGTTGGTATATATGTATGTTACCTGCATATACCGTGACTGAATTTTTTTTGTATCTTGTACCTGTGAAAAAATGCATATAATTTAGTTCAAATATAACCGAAATGACTTCCCCTATGTGCTTGGAAAATTACCCTGATTTAATTTAAAGTGGACTATCTTTGGCAGCTTTTAAAATAGGGAAAACGAAATTTGACAGATTAGACAATATCAACTTCTGAAAGTGCTATTAATGAATTAATAAATATGTAAAAAAAAAAAAGATGTAAAGAGTTATCAGTTTGCACGTGAACTATCCAAATCTATATAGAATTAATGGAATGGTATGTATCTGATATACTTGCAGGAAAATCATAATGGTCTAAGCAGAAATAAATGGATAAAGAGTATTCAAAACATCATGTCAGAAACTAGGTTTCAATTTATTGGGCTTATTCAAAATATCCCCCCCAAAAAAAACCTTGATAAGATACAATTTTTAAGAAAACAATTCATGATCTGTTCATACAGACATGGGAATCATCCATTACGGCAAAAGCGGCTACATGTATAATCTTAAATACGGAATTCAAATTATAACAATATTTGGTAAAGACTTGTATTAATACTTTAGACAATATAATATAGTTTCGAACACATAATATTTGTTTACCTATAGAGAAGGGAAGAAGTGAAAATATGCCTACACGGGAAAGACAGTGCAAGCTTTGCGTGCAAAACTGCGTGGGTGTTAATTTCCTTATCTCCTTCAATACAGATATTTCAGAGAACAACGAATGCAAAAATGATTCAGATTATTTTATGAAAATTTCCTATCGTCTATTCCATGTATATTTTGTTCTTTTAATTTTTTAAGGAGACAAAATTTCATAGGTTCATCATTTTTAAGTAATCTGTTTATTATACATTATGTTCCATTTATCATAATCTTTACACAATATAAAATAGATGGCTGATGGACAGGTGGACCATCACTTAAATAGCTAATCTACCCAATACTCATGTACCTCTAGCCGGACTGCCTTAAAGGTGAACTGTGTATCTAATATATTATAGCATAAGAAGAACTAATAGAGCAGTACTCTTAAAATCTTTAATAGAACTAGATAGCATTTGAAACATATTACATACTATACATCTTTGGCATTCTTTGGGTCTCACCCTCTGCTACATAAAGTAAATGAGGTAAGATGGTCAAGAATCATGCAGTATCTATGAGGTGGAATCGCCAGTATGACTGATATCAAGGCAGAATTGCCGATGTTTGACTGACTGACATAACTGTCAGGGCAGTCTTACGGCTGTATTGAGGCTGAGTCGCCCTAACTTGTTATGTCTGTAAGTCGAGTGGATTGGGGACAGAATGCCCAAACGAGGCTGCATGCTAAGAATGGAACTGCATTAGTATGCAGCAGAGAGTCCCAAGAAACGAATATGTATCGACAAGGACAAACGGCAGTATTGTTAAATGTAAGCACAAAATATAACACACAATATAAGCAATTATGAAAACGAAACATGAATCATTGTAATATAACGACCCCCACAACTGCGAATCATCTTACGTGGATAGCACTATAAGGACCACTTTAAAGGGATTTCTGTATGTGTAAGGTAAGCAATGTTATGATGCGAGAATCTGAAAGACGGTCATATGTGATGAAACAAAAACTATAAACATGTATGCTAAGCACTGTAATGTTCACAGCTTTTCCCCCGTTGGGTCGATGAATAAGTACTGTAGACTGTATTTGTAAGGTAAGCAATGATGTGACGCGTGAATCTGAAAGAGTTATATATGAGGAAACAAAACTATAAATGTCCACGACTTGATCCTCGTTGGGTCAGTGAATAATTACTGTACTGTATTTTTAAGGTAAACAATGATGTGATGCGATAATACGAAAGACAATCATATATGAGGAAACACTAATCTATATCTTTTCTTTCGAATTATCTCAGTATGTACGTATTGCAATGTTAAGAGGTGTATGTGAGCTTGTACGTGTTCTTATTCTACTGGAGATATTTCTGCCTATCTGAGATAAATTCTGTTTTAATGTAAAAACAAAAAATATGTTATCCTCAATGGCTGATGTACACGCATGCAAAGTGAGATCGTAATATGTTACCTTGTGCATTGCTTATTTCAGCCTGAGTGTAATAAAGCATTTGTCATTTTCACTGCAAGTCGTCAAAAAGATTATGACCTTAAGGTAGTGAGCCGTCGTAATATATAACATTAGCTTTCACATGTGATTTACTTGGAAATTAAGATATGAATTTCCAGCAGTTTTGTCTTTTAATTTCCTGTACGGACATAAAATTCCCTATAGAGACAAAAAAGTCAGATTATGTTGTATAAATGAACATATAAGTGGTTTTAGATGTTTCATGTAATATTATTAAGGTATGAAGTTCAATACCACTCTTTTTGAGCGTCAGTACAGATCTACCGTTTCAGCATGCATAAGAAGATTAGGGATTATACTTTTTGTGTTAAATATAACCAATACAGTGAAATCATTAGACCTTGATTGCACATGAAGCGATGTCATGCGCTTTTCACAGATGTGGGATGCGTTATATCAGTTTTTCGTGTCGTAATGTAGACCTCAAAGGCCAGTTAACAAAGCACGTAAACGGGGCTCAAATCTCAGTATTTACACGGTGGCAGGTGAAGCAAAACACAGAGACATGAAGACCTGACATAAAGGATAAATATTGTATTGGATGTGCATTCCGTTATATGCTTATAGGTTTTTGAAAATTTGTACTGAAGTAATAATGTGGACACATCTTTTTACCAGTGGCCATCAAACAGTCCAGCAGGCCCGCCAAAATAATAGTGGACACGAATAATGTTCAATAAAAAAAGAATCAATAAACTAATTATAATTGACGTTAAGACGAATAAAGATATAACACGCTATTTTGTACAAGAGTTATTTAGGTATAAAGGGGAAATAATGTCAGAATATTAGGTAAAATTCAAAGGTTGAACAAATTTCTGGCTAACATTACCCGAAAAACAGACAGGAATATTGACAATTAGTTGCTTCGTAATGCAATAGTTTTGTGTAACCATCAAATGCGCGTTTGAGGTTAATAGTGCAATATTTAGCTTGGGAGGGTAATGGTTTCACAGTTATTACAAAGACATGTTTGGTAGATATTATATTTTCCTTTTTATTGTCTTTCCATACTGAATATATTGTACAGTACATTATATTACATAAAATATCTAGCAGCATGGACGAAAGAAAACAATAACTTCGTTGATGTGTTCTCATTTTTTTTTCTGATCTTATTAACTTTTTCCCAGAGATCAGTAGAATAAAATATGGACAAAAAATGGAGGTGTGAAAAACATAAATTATGGATCTTAGGAAAAGATGGTCACTTGAAAAAATATGAACTTTAATACAATGCACTTTTGCAAATAATTAATTTAGTACTATCCTATTACATTATACACATTTCCAGTATCTCCAAAGTATTCGAAACAGGCTTCAGATAATCACAAAAATGTATAAATTAATTATACCAATTGAAGACATGACAAAAGGTCACACAAAAATGACCAAATAAAAAGCACTATCTTTTGAAAATAAAAATAAAATCATTTAGGTCCGTCATAATGCGTCATGGAAATTTTCCATCTCCACAACAAACGAATAATAATTGAATTGAAAACCGTAGGACTGACTACACAAACTAAAGAACTTATGATGGCGGAGTCACTATCAGAATTAACAAATTTGCTGCACAATAAAGGTTAGGGGGTGTTAGGTTTTTTTTAAAATCTTGTCTCATCCTGGTAGTGCATAACACACATCTCAAGACAAAATGTGAAATGTTTCCAAGCAATGCAGTGATAATTATTTTCAACCATTATATCCTGAATAAAATCTAGAAACAATAGCAAAACCTCCAAATATTATTTTAAGTCGATTTACTGTTACTCAGACGAATGTATCAAAACTGAAGAAACCCTCTTTTTTCTTCATATATTTATATTTCGTGTCTTGTGAAGGCTATTGTATGCCCGATACATATTGATGTTATATATTCGTTTTTTTATGTTAATGAGCAAAATAGATTATACAACGTACCTGTGTGTTTTCCACGATAAGTTTCAACTCGTAATCGGAGAGAATGTCCCCTCTGTTCTTAATTTGTTCCATGGTGTGTTCGATTAATTTGGGAAAGAATCTAGAGTAATCTGCCCACCATGAAGGTTCCAATTCCATAAGACACCCAACGTATAACGGAATCCTATCTCCATTCAGACAAGCCAGAAAACTCAAGACCATAAGGCCTATTGGAATGGTAATGGCAATTGTCATATTGGAAAAGCGACGAGTGGATCTCTGATTTCGAAGATCACCAAATCTGGAAGAATGCTCTAACTGAAGTGATATCGATAGAAATATCCAAGAGGTTTTAAAGAACCAGAATTATCTGTATTATATCATCGTACATGCCTGCGTTTGTCTTAAATAAAATCTACACAATTAAAGTAAACCAGAAGGCCGGTGATTGGACAGCCGTATGACGTAGACGTAATTTGGAGAATTGCAATTATTCAAAATAATATATTTGTACATGCTCATCACAGAGAAATCGTGCAAGACACTCAATTCTGATTTATCTCGTGGAATCGCTTTTTTAAGTTAATTCGTGATAAAGACGAGAGCTAAAAGCTACTTAATTGAAAACTCAGACGATGCAGATCTTGTACAAAGTAAGTCCACAGCGCTATAAACTAAAAGGCTGAACTAATGAGGCATTTATGCTTTGAAACATGTGTTTGTACCACTGCACAACATTTCGAGCGTTGTCTGGCCCACGTGCAATCAATAATTACTGATAATTAATTTTTTGTCGCCCGTCTTAATTTTCGTTTCGTGCTTTCTAAAATCTTTTGTTGTTACACAAATTATAGTTTCAACAGAAGAATTAAAATGGCTTCCTCCAGACTACGGATTGACGTACCAGATAAGGCAGATGGATTTGTTACTGAAATTTATGACAAAGATTAAAGGCAATTCGGCAAAAATCACACATACAAACACATTACTTAAATAAATCGTGATAAATTTTTAATGTTAATTAAATCAAAATGAACTCTTCAATTATTTATATGCTGCTATTACCAAAATAAAAAAGAAAAAAACACTAACAAACCTTTGTAATGAGTATTCATACTAGAAGACAATCAAGGAGGATAGATTGGTAAGGTTTTAAAGAAACATAGCTAAATGACTTATTGATGCATTTTCAAATTTCAATGATAATGAATTTAACTTGGGTAACAATATATGTTTGAATAAATTCATATCTTATATCAATCCATTTTTGAAGAAAATCATTTACAGAAGCAATCATCAATTAGTTTCACTGAAATCTCAATTAGGCTTAACTGTCATATGTATGAAACTTCCTACTCAATAAAGAGAACGAGTTTGGTACATATATTTTAATAAGATTTGATTTAATGAATAAAGGGCTTAATGCTATTAAACTTTTATTCGACATTATGCATACCAAGATTACGACAGGAATTACTTGTTTACATATAAATGTCCAAAAATTAGAGTGCTGTGCAACAAAGCTCATTGTTAGTGAACAGAATGTTAGTGCGTCCTCTCAGTGTCCTCTCCATTTACCTCTACACATTACAGAAGTCTTATTATCTTATTATTAAATGCAGTTTTGTTTTCACTTTTTGTAATTTTGTCATAGACTGAAAAATTGCATTTCCCACCACATTTCGATTTTGAAACAGTCTGCCTCTCCACGAATCTTTTATATTTTGATATCGGTATTCAGTCAAAGACGACCTGGGGCTAAATAAGGGCTGCACTGAGGATATGGCAAAGTCTGAATAAAGTGCATCGTCTGGAAGTCTGTCACAACGGCGGACTTATTCGCCGGTGAATTGTCATGGAATAGATGGATAAATCGGGAACTGGTGCGCGGACGGGTTGTTCGGTAGTGTTCCTCACCATTTTTAAGACCTAAACATTTTTAAAATTTCAATGAAACTAGCAAAGCGATGCACAGTGACGATGATCGCAGGACTTTCCACCGAGATGTGTTTTCGTAACCTGCGACAAACTCATTCAAACGTTTCTGGTCAATCTCTTTTATATTTGGGACGTAGCTGTTTGACAGTATCAATCCGTTTCAATTGTTTAGATGTATTCAGAACGCTTTAATCTATAAAGTATGTTCAAAAGCTATCAAAAAATTGTCTTATCAGCTTATCAGGGTCTGAACTCAACCCGTAGTTACACTTACCTAATCCCTAAATCTCGCACTCTGTATTATGCAATCATTCTTTCCCAGGAACTATTCGTTACTGGAATAGATTAACCCGATCACATCAAAACCATAGCTAGATTGATCATTTCACTGTTGATCTAGCATATGTTTATTATAATATGTTTATTACACCTTGTATTTTTATAGAAATTTAAATTTCAAACAAGTTTTGCTTTCTTTAAGTCAAATCTATATTGTAAGATTCACACTTTTTTGCTCTTCAGTCATAATGGAAATTAATTATTTGAAAGAAGGGCCGGCCTTTGGCTAATTGGACCGATTTTGCCCAATCGGGCACCGCTCTCACATGGGGAAAAGACGTTAGTAATTTAAAACTAATACATATACAGAGAAAAATTAATTTTAAAGAGATGGAAGAAAATTTAAAGTTCAATATCATATAAAACTTGTTAAAAGTTTATTTCCAAATGCCGCGCTTACAGGGATCTCCGCGCTTAAATCCTATAAGCCCCACCAAAATGATCCAGAAAGGGCCACACGTTTGCTAAGGCCTTTAATGTTTGCAAGTTACATAAAGAATCTGAATACCACGTTAAAAGCATAGTGAATATTGTCGTTCATTCATAACAGTGTTGTAATGTTGAGTTTTTTAGATTATTAAATGTAGATGTTATAAGTGGCCTCCCTTAGATATGTGTTCGTAGTTACATGCTAAATAATTTGTACATGTAGCGATATGACTGATTTGAAAACAACGTCTTAATATGATAAGATGATATTCTCTTCGTTGTCTGCTTATGGAGATGCTCATCCATGCAAGAGTCTTGGAAATCCCCTGAACGCCAATACTTAACATAAAGAAAACTGTTTTAAGACCTGGATCACTGGTAAATAATTTAAGTAACAATGGGTGTGTTGGGACATGCCATTGTTAAGTGCATGTTTCTATCAGAAAGGATGACTCATGTTCGCGCTGAAATGAGAAGCATTAGCACTTGGAAATATTAAAAGGTGTATCAGATACAGTACATAGCGATTAGCATTCGCAACAGTAATCCTTATGATTGCTCCTTTTATGTACCCACCTTCCACTTGATCGATGCAGATGCCAGCGGCATCATTCCTTCGTTTATTCCGCAAGGCGTTATTGCCCATACGACAAAAGTAAATTATTTTCATGCTGTCTTAAATTATGCTCAGTTACAATTGATAAAGGCTGTTGAAAGAAAGGTGTACAGTTTTGAACAAGAACTTCGGGTTCTTTGGATCTATATAAATAAATCGATCCAAAAAATAAAGCGGTGTTTTGCCAACATAATCCAAGGTGTTGGCACAAATGACTGTATAGTAACACATTTGTAGAAATGAGTTGAGGATATGGCAAACAAAAACAGTGAACTGAATGCTGATATAGCCTATTATCAGTCACAATATTTGCGTAGTTACATCAAGTCTTAATCACATTCTGTTGATGTTTATTGGTGTTTTGAGAAAAAAGAAATGATGCCTGGAGAGAGTCATGTCCATTTCAAATCTAAGATTGTGTCTGAAGGGGGGCCATTTCCATTTCAAATCTGAGATTGTGTCGAAAGGGAAACATGTCCATTTCAAATCTAAGATTGTGTCTGAAGGGGGGGGGCATTTCCATTTCAAATCTGAGATTGTGTCGGAAGGGAAACATGTCCATTTCAAATCTAAGATTGTGTCTGAAGGGGGGGGGGGCATTTCCATTTCAAATCTGAGATTGTGTCGGAAGGGAAACATGTCCATTTTAAAACTGAGATTGTGTCTGAAAGGGACAATGCCTATTTCAAATATGTGATTTTTTTTAAGGGGACCATGTCTATTTCAAATTTGAGATTGTGTCGGAAGGGGACTGTCCATTTAAAATCTGAGGTTCTGTTTTCTTTGCTGATTTATTGAGGATTTGTCATGCAGTATTATTTTACGCAAACCTTTGTCAGATAGTCGTGAAAGCTGGTTTGTAAACTTCAACTTCCTTATCTTGTTTTCTTGTTGAAACTAGTTGTTATACCAGAATCGACAAGCATATTATGCAATACATTTGTGCAATGTTCATATTATTGACAAAGAACTTTGTTTAATTTTAGATTATCGGTTATACAAGATTAAAGAATAATCACATTAAAAATGCCAGTGTTTGTAAAGTTGTGCCACCCTACTGGTAATTGATAATTTTAAATATCAGTTGAAATTTTACATCAAGATATATTTATTGTTTACTTAGAAATTCTTAATATTACACGTTATGCAATGAAGCAATTCATAAGTTTTTTATAATAAATTCAGTGTCCCAAGTAAGTGATTTTGTTTTATATATGTGCTTATGGCTTTTCGCAGTTTTAGTTTATATTTTCATTGCAATACCGTTTTTTTTCTATTTATAGAATTCGAGGGTGTGGGATAATAGTCTGAGGTATACAACCTGTCGAAACTACTTTATTTGTTTTTATCATGTTAAAGGCCAATATGTCTGTGCTATGCTTTTGGCAATAAAGTTTTAAATATATTTAATCTATTATAGCTAGGTGAAACAAATAGAAGAAATAAATGACACGGATGAATTTTATTAACTAGTATTAGTCATTAATGGAGAAAATAGAAACATGGAACAATAGCAAGTAAAACGAAACAGGAAATAATCTAATATAAACTGGGATGGCAATTTACATTACTGGCATGAAATATATGAGTACACTTAAAATGCATGCATACATACATACATACACGCACGCACGCACACGCGCACGCACGCACACACACACACACACACACACATACATACATACATACATACATACATACATACATACATACATACATACATACATACATACATACATACATACATACATACATACATACATACATACATACATACATACATACATACATACATACATACATACATACACATAGCTAAAGTTAATGTGTACTACTTGTATGTACTCATACTGTTGAAATTTATCTCAACATAGCCTTGTACATGTATGTGTGTAATTTCGTGTAAGAATGTTTTTATTCCCTCTGTAGTCGAATAAAAAAAGAAACTGAATATTCTTTAGGTAGCATATAAGTGGATATATAATACCATGCAAACTGCATGTACCACAGTTATATATCGTCAAAGGTCACATGATCAAATCAATAATCCGTTGATTCTGGAGCGCCTATCATGACCAACATGCAACACACGTATAAATTTCCTCTCTTGCAATTATCTCTCAGACCATTATCCGTAGCTACATAAATAATATTTTCGATAAAATTATTGCATTCGCGATAAAGAGGGCAATAGTTTACGTTTCATTACAGGAAAGTTAAGTCTGTATTAGCTTTTCATGTTATTTTGGTGATGAGTTAAGCCCAATTTATGTTTTCAGACAGTGCGAAGCCAAGACAAATTTTGTTCAACTTTAAGTAGAAATCGATCTTCTATGACAGAGAAGCAAGGTGATTTTCCTGCAACACATCACTTATTTTTGCACTGAACCGCAAAACCACATTCTTTGCTCCGTTCATTTTTAAAAAGAATGTATCGGTCTTAGTTTTGGTTTTTGTACACAAGCGACAGTTACCTTAGATAAGATTGATGTATAGTTTAACTGAAAGAGGATGTAATTTAAAAAGACAAATAAAATATGGAACGTTGCACCGTGCCCTATGACCAACGAGAATCAAAGATAACTATCACCGCTAACTACAATTGGCATGTTTAATTTGGTTAGAAATATACGAAGTCATTGAAAAAGTTCATCATTGATGCCATAGTATTGTGATTTATACACCAATAATCTATGACGGGGAACCGTATGAAAGGATTTGAAACGTCAAAGATTGTAATAACGGCATGGGTATATTTAACCAAGTAGATTGATTTTATTAGAAAAGCCTTAACTAATACCCTCTTACAGGGTTGGCAATATTGTATTCCTTTCTAAATGTTTCCAAAACATGTCACACCACATGATGATTTCAAATCATGTTCGAGGGACACATTTGAAAAATATTAGTACAATAAATTTAGCAATATGTACATTTCTTTTTTTGTATATTGGGGGTAAGTATGTTTGGAGAGAGAGAGAGAGAGAGAGAGAGAGAGAGAGAGAGAGAGAGAGAGAGAGAGAGAGAGAGAGAGAGAGAGAGAGAGAGAGAGAGAGAGAGAGAGCGAGAGAGAGAGAGAGAATCATATTTATCAACGTTCTCCGTAAAAGAATAACGTGTAAGCATTCATATGATACATAATCATTTGTTGTTTAACCAAAAAATATTAATAATAGACATTAAATCACCAATATTACTGAAAGTCCATGAAAAAATCACGGCAGAAAAAAGTGACTCTTCCTACAGTAGGTCATGATCAGGAAGTATCGATATTCAGAGAGACATTTCATCAAATGTTATATATAATATATATTGATGTTAGTAATGAAATAAAAATATATGTCGAAAATGAAATCTAGGACACTGTGTTTTTCGTTTCCATAGCTATTATTCATAACATAAAACATTTATTTTTTCTGCATGCTCATTTTGTGACAATGTCACAATTTCCATTATTTATGGTAAAAGGCAGCTGTGTTTAATAAAACAAATGGAAATAATTCAGAACAGTTCTTCCTGTAAACCATCATCATCGTCATCACATTGAACAGGATCAGATAGCCGTATCCGCAAGAAATTTGAAATATTTATGACAGATGATTAGAGTTCTTTCATACGTACTATGTGATCCTTAGACAAAAATATATCAGCTTAAACAAGAAAGTAACATAAAAGGGACAGCCGCAATACTCAAAAACATCTAAAACTGAAGAAAAAAAATTTTAAAAAAACTTTATCTTGGTTAATATTATCCACAACATCTGTACAGTATTTAACTTAATATTGCACAAAATTTAATGGTGACACAATGATTATACAGATAATACAATATTCCAAGTGGTTGATTGTGTATCAGAAGTGAGATTAAGAAACGATCTTATTTACATTGAAATTGCACCTTAATACAATAATCCATCAAAGGAGACAATTATTGTGATTAAGAAGCATTTATGTATATACGCAAACCTTAACAAACTGTTATTATAGCAAATTATAAGCAAGATCTGTATCGGAAAGGAAAAAGTTGATCATAAAGTGTAACGCAACTAAAATTTTATTGAAATAATTTAAACCGAGCATTAGAACAACATTTTCCAAAATTTACGCAAATGCCTATTTACTCAAACACATATAAATCTGGTAATACTCATTTTCAAACAGCGAGACAATTACTAAAACAGTGACGGAAATTAAGATATAGGATGCAAAATTTTATTCAAAACTTACATTACATTATTCTTCGGGTCTTTTTTTCGAGTTGCGACCGTCTGCAGAAGAATTTGGTGTTCCCCTAAATAATTATCATTTGCTTAAAATATTTAAGCAAACGATTTTGATATTCCAGTGCAAGTCTTAATATTGTCTCCTATATATATATATATATATATATATATATATATATATATATATATATATATATATATATATATATATATATATATATATATATATATATATATATATATATATATATATATTAAATCAGAATATTCAGACATCTTCAAACAGTGGCAATTGACTTCATATCCAGTATTGCAAAAGATCTTCTTGAGACAGACGGAGGGACAGGCACAGAGAAATACAGACATACAGAAATATGGACGAAATGGGCTGGATCAAATCATTATGCCGCCACTGACTGACGTAGACAAGCAAGTGTAATTTGGTGAGTTGTTTATGTACATATGTACCTGACAGGATCAGATTATCATTTAGTTTTTTTGATGACATTCATCAGTGGATGGCATTCATCTTTCGCAAAAGCAAAATGGCTTCTGAACATTAAATCCTGTAGTAAACTTGTCACAATTCCTAGACCATAGTGAACGCCATAAATAGAACGATAAAATATTTCATTGTTCATATTAATTTGGTCCTAATTGTTGGAGACAGGAAACTAATAGTTTACTAAACTGTATATATTTTCATAAATGTAATTGTAAATAAAGAAACAAAATGGTTTTTATGTTATAGTTAAAATATCAATCAGATATAGTGACGAACTTAGCGCGCGCGCGCGTGTGTGTGTGTGTGTGTGTGTGTGTGTGTGTGTGTGTGAGAGAGAGAGAGAGAGAGAGAGAGAGAGAGAGAGAGAGAGAGAGAGAGAGGGGGGGCTCAATCATTTTGAAACGATCATTTTATTACAGGTCGAAATAAATTGATATGTCTCACGTCCCACTGTATACAATGTAATTTTATTCCAAGGTTTGACTGAGGAAGGCATGTTAAGCACGAATGACCCATTCATTTTTTTTCTTCAAATTTTAGTCTTACAATGTTAGCAATTGAAGCAGTGCCCGATTACCCAATTTGCAGAGTAGGAAATCCTATGGGATTCGCGCCTTTTAATGGCCCCGCGACAACGGATCAAAATAATATTGAATTAATTTGATCTTGACGTATTATGAGATAATTTGCGAGGGATGCACCGAGATTTCGATGGCATCAGGGCCTCCACAAGGTTTAATCCGGCACTGAATTGAAGCAAAAGTGAACATAAAACTTTATTTTTAGTATTGTTAAATGAAGCTGGAAAGTTTGGAGATGAGGCAAACGATTGTTTTATAACACATTTACCTTGCCATTTATAATAGTGAACTATGCTGGTTTATTGCTGGGAATGACAGCCAGATGACATCCAGTGAACTCAAGTATTCGAAGGAAATAGAAGTCGATACAAATATTGAAGTGATTACAGAACCATTTTGATATACATAAGGAAGAATTATTGCTTAGATGTTTCCTTCAAAAAGCAAATTAAATTCTCTCTTTCTTTCTCTCTCTCTCTCTCTCTCACACACACACACACGCACGCACGCACTCACGCGCGTGCGCGCATGCGTACACAATGGCAAATTTCTCATTAGATGGACAGACAGACAGCCTACGGGGGTAAAATTCAGAGGCAACATATTTTAAAGTTTGAAAATCTGGCGTTCTTAAAAATAAATTTAGATCTTTTTTGAATGTATAGAAAAATAAAAAGCTCTCAACTTTAATTTTTCCATTATTTAAGTACCTTACCTTCTTTAATCAGAAATAACGCCTATAGTATATTCAATATAGCTGAAATGTCAAGGCATTCCTTTGCATGATTGGGGGTAGGGCATTGTATTGTTGTTCTTCTTGTTGTCGTTATCTTCGTCGCAATCCTTTGTAAGAATATTGTAGATAACCTACATTTTACCGAGTTATTGCAAACCTTCCATACAAAGAGCTGCTTTCGCAAAACATTTTATTAGATGTACGAAATTTTCATACAGATATCTCTGTAAAACACATTTAATAATAGCGTAAGATGTTCTAAAACTTAAAACTTACAAAAATTCTTGCATAAACTTGCGTTGCTTCGTGCAACGGATCTCAATGGTGGCTCGAGATGTCAGCCAGGATATCAATGACTTCACTAGAAATCAATTGAAATTGGGTCTCGTGCTTTCCTTAGTTCGTTTTAAACATTGTATGGTTCTCGGTTTTTGTATCGATTTATTTTATGTAAGAAAATAATTGTAAATACAGAAAAGGACCAAAAGTACGTTTGCTTTTAGAACAATAAGACTTTAAATTGTATGTTTGATATTAATCGAATAATTATTATTCTGCGCAACTCAATAACAGCTTTCTGAACAGACTAAGAGAGCACGTGTACCGCCATGCTATACATTACTATTGATTTATGCTATGTTATCCAGAACATCAAAATGCTCGCTTAATGACTTGCTTTAAGTCAAGTGTCGGCTATTTTTTGTTTCTTCCGCTTAATAGACTCCATTCTGATATAAAATTCCAGAAACCAGTCTTCAAGGACTGTCGTCTCCAATTAATTAACAAAATACAACTGTACAACCCGTACGTCATCGTTCTTCCCAGGAAATTAAAGCTAAATCGTAAATGGTCGGAAATAGGTCCGCTACTTTAGGATATTGAAACAATATTATCGAATATTTTGTAATAATTTCGACATGGACTAGTGTTTGTGTCATGCGTTATTTGCAATACATAATTTGCAGAGCATATTTTAAAATTCCTTAGTTGTTCATTGTTGTTGGTTTGACGCCATATTTTAGCACACGATAGGCCATAAATGGAGAGCAGTACATTGTTGTTGTTGTTGTTGTTGTTGTTGTTGTTGTTCTGGGACTTAACGCCATTTTTTTTAGCACACGATAGGCTATACATGGCAACCAGTATTAATGGTTAAGGAAGAAACTGGGAAATTCGCGGAAAGAACAACCGACCCACGAGAAGCTACTGGCAAGCTTTCTCACATATCCACATTCGCCGAATCTTAGACTAGAACCCACGCAGACAGAGGTGAGATGGTAGTGATCCGTAACGGAGATCGCTTTAGACCACTCGGCCACTCGGGGTCACCTGAGACCAGTATAAATGGTGGAGGAAGAAACTGAGAAAACCCCGGTAAGAGCCACGGACCCACGGGAAGCTGCTTGCAAGTTTTCTCACATACCCAAATTGGCTAAGCCAGAGACTCGAACCCGCGCCGACAGAGGTGAGAGGAGAGTGATCGGTAAAAGTTTGCGCTAAAGTCAACTAGGCCATCCGGCCACATCTATCTTCGTTAGTGAAAATAAACCAAGCTCTATACAATACATTTTATACGCAAGTGTAGATTTAGACTTATTGTCCATGCGAATTATAAGACTGATTTTACTTTTCATGGTGCTAAGCTTAAATCAAACAATCTTTCTCTCTTCATTCGTAATAACTGGACACACATCAACCGTTCCGATGTAAAAACATAAAAATTAAATAAAGAGGGTTCACAAAATATTCTTCTCTCTTATCTATTTTCTTGTCTTTTTCCTCTTTGAAAGCTATAATTTACACTTAAAATGCCTACTTTTATAGAGTTGAATTGAGTTATGTTCATACGTAACCTTGCATACCACAGCAGTTACCCACGTTTAAGTCGTGTCCACTGGAAACTTCACAAACTCAGGTCTACCGTTGCATAATACACCTCCAGATCCGAGTTGCTGTTGTTCGTTGTGAGCAACAATAAAACAAGAAACATATTTTATTTCGGGCAAAGGAAAGTAAACAATCACCTGTGTATCCTCTTGTGGATGAAAATATATTTTCAATTACTTGGCTTCGAAATTAAAACAATATGACATATATCATCATTTTGTATAGTTGAGAATTTGATATTGTCTCTGTGGCATTATTAATGTAAAATGATTGGGTAGTAAAATCACAACAGAGTAATATCAAATCTCTCAAATCAGTAAATGTGAAAGTAATTTACGACTCGACGTACATCTTACTATGTGAGAATGCTTTTGTTTGGTTGCCAGTGGAGGCAGATAATCAATTTAACAGACTTGTGAAATGGAATCATATAAATTACACACACACACACACACACACACACACACACACACACACACACACAAAAGCATTACCTACATTAGAAGGACCTTGTATTTCCACATACATTAGGAGGTCCACTTCAGAGAAAGCAATTATACACTTCCTTTACAGTGGTGTTCATTTGATTTTACACAATAACATATCCTCGGGGTCTAGAGTTTTTGAAAGACAACAATTTTTTGACTGACATGGTGTGTTTTCCACATACATTGGGGGATTACACACATGTGGTAAATTGCATACACTACAGGGACACAGGTTTACACACCTGTAGTACACTGCACTTGAGAGGATATCGCAGGCTTATCTCCTCCTTGTCCCAGGAAAAATTTCAGGGTTCCGTGTGCTTCGTAAGTTTACAAGAGTTTATTGATCTGTGTTTCCTGTTATATTTGGTGTAGCGTAAATAAAACCAGATGCAACAAATATATAATTGTATATGCCTTTCTTGCTGTATTTAACTCTATTTTACACCTACTGACACTATAAATAACACAGTAGTCCAAAAATATGACTTCTTTTATTAATTTTAGGAGACAATTAATCATTTTAAAGATTTTAATGGTACAAGTAAGACAGAAAAATTATACAATTTCACAAAAGTATATTGTTTTAGCAGTAGCGTATTTTCAAAATTGTCGAACTCTGTCAATCTAGTTTACATTACTGAGAGAGGTGAGGCAGCCAGAATGGCCAGTACAATAAGTTTAGTAACTACTAAAGCTTTACGTCGAGAAATCTAAAACTGGAAAGTCATGGACACGGAAGACAAAAATACCAACCTAATTTCTATGGAAAATGACAACTGGTTCCAGCTATCCATTACTCATACGCATATTTGATTACACCAGTCACATAGCAGCTTATAACATCTATCAGAATGCGACTATAGTAATAAAAAGGTCATTAATTAATCATTAAACAATCGTCACAATCACGTTCCCAGGCGCTGTTATTGGGTAGATGGAAATATAGTTTTCTTTCTCTTCTCAACATAGGACAAACAACTGCATCACGATTAATCAATTCTTAATTGATCAAAAAATAATTAGATAGCATCTATATTGATGTGGATTTGAAGAAAATAAAGAACATTTTTTTTTCTTGGGAGTATTACCAAAAATAATGCAGTATAATTCATATGGTAATTTAGCTTTAAATACCATTCATTTGATGATATAAAGCTCCAGTATGAATTAGCACTCGTGTTTTAATGCCAATTAGAACTTCATTCTTGCTGTATAATAACCAACCGAGTTTTATGTAATCTGCCTGTCTGTGTTGTGGTATATTCTAAGATTATATTTTTTTTTACAGAAGGATAGAAATGTGTATGATATGGTATCTATAAGGCAGAATTGAAATTCGTATTCATTTCTTGTGTGTATAAAGCATGCTTGACAATGATTTACAATATGACCTTATTGATAATTAACCCAGGATCTATAATTTTCTCATTTTTAGAAGAGTGTATGGTTTTTAAGTAGCTATCACAAGTATTATTTTGGCGAGTCTTTGTTGATTTTCTGTTGTGAGTTAGATTGAACTGGAATACACTCAGATATCGTTATATTGAGCTGTCTTTGTCGGGTTTCACCACCAAGGGTTCATTTTTTATGTGCGAACATGTGTATTTACTATGGAAGGAAAGATCATACTGTTTTTAATGATACAAGTATTTATGTGCGCTTTTTTTTTACTTTCTGTGTCCCGCACAAGATCATCGTAATTTAAAAATTTGCAGGTGCGCTCGCGCTGTACTGACATAGCTACCTTGGATAGCAATGATTAAACTGTTCCAATGATTTCATGAAGCAATCATATTCCATACACGAGATTTAAAGAGATGTTACTGATTTAAATTTACGAGTAGGCTTGTGGTGTACGCATTATCTTAACACGGGATGGTATTAATTTAAATGTACACGTTGTTACCGCTCTGGTGGGCTAGTGGTTAGAGCGTCCGCCTCAGATGCAGGATGTTACGGGTTCGAACCCTCACCGTGTCATACCAAAGACTTTTAAAATACACACACACACACACACACACACACACACACACACACACAGAGTATGATTTCTAGGTGGTCACGTGACCCACCCACCCCGCCCTTTACCCATGTTGCAGGTGCGCATGGATATAGTGCGTTCACTTGGAAGATATTTAAGTTTTCCAGCATATCATAATAAAAATTAACTGGAGTTTGTCCGGTTACATGCATATTGTAATTCATTTGCCACGAAATTCAACTAATTTAATGCAGATCCATTAAAACTTGGTAAAACAATTTTCCAAATACAATATACTTATTTAAAACCTCGCAAACGACGGACATAAAGTATTAATTTAAACTGTGCTTTTTAATTAAGTACCTAACTACATTTTAGCGGCATAATCAACAGGGGGATTTAAAGTAGATTCAGACATTAGAAACGGAACATTATCTTCAACGATGACCTGACCTGTGTTTAACCGTTAGCTTTGCATAACACAACGGTTTCTACTACGGCAGATGGTGGTGTTGCCATGGTGATTTGAGTTCAAATTACTGTACATGATTAATTTGATAGGAAGTTTGCAAACCAGTTTCCGAAAAGAAAGTACAAAAATCGTATATGTTTTGAATAATTTACATTCAATGTGAATATACATTTTTGTTAAAATATTATATTATGTAAAATTCACTTTAATTAAACCATTCCTTACAAAAATATAATATTTAGTATTTATAACATTTAGCTCCAAGAGATGTAAATAATAATTTTGTTGTTATTGTTGTTGTTGTTCTGGGGCTTAACGCTTTTTTTCAGCACACGATACATGGCGGCCAGTATTAACGGTGGAGGAAGAAACCGGGAAAATTCACGGAAAGAACCACCGACCCACGAGGAGCTGAATAGCTTTTTGTGCGTGGTTCTTTCGGGTCCTGAAAAATGGCGTTAAGCCCCAGAACAACAACAAAAGCAATAACAAATTGTGTTGAACAAAGTCTTGAATAATTGGTTCCTAACTGGTTCCGTGTTGCAACTGTTTCAGACTCTCTGTACACTAGCGTCTACACGTACATCTATGTCAATCGCTTTCCATAATTTGATTTTTTACAGCAAATTTTCAAGAAAATTAACAACAGTTCTACATTACTGCATACCAATGCAAATAATGCTATAAGAGACATATATTTGTTCATAGCAAAAGTCAGATGCAATAGCTGATAAGGTGGCGCTCTACAGTTTCGTATTTAACATATAATTTCCTCCGGTTTCCTCACTAATTATACTGGCTATTTAAAAAAAGACTGTGTATATCTCAGGTAGTATTCAAAGAATCTTTAATTCCTTTTATTTTGGTGTATAATTGATGGGTGTAATATGAGTTATAGAGTGTATAGCATGGCCTTACTCCAAATGTGCACCTTTCAAAAACGTGCTAGCTCTACTTGATGATTTTTATATCCCGAACATCAGAGGTAACTTTATATATTTGATATTTCATTTATTGCACATTCAGAAGCTGGTATTTTCTAGTCTGTCAAAATTAATTTTCCCTATTTACTAGCTGCCAAGGATAGTGTACTTTAGACAAATTCAGGTTGATTTTTGGAGTACAAGGGAGCAGTCATTTTAGTTAGCTATGTGCTAAGATCATTTACAAATTCTAAAAGTACAATACCCAAAGAAATGTGAGCTACATTACATGAGAGTAGGATAAAGGTATGCCAACATTCTCTCCACTTTGCATGTTTTAAATGCAAGCAACTTCACCTTACAAACACCACTTTTCCAAACGTAGATAATAACTTGTGAGCACCACTTAAATCAAACTGGATTTGTGTTTGTCATACAACAAATCGTCCGCAATTCAACACCTCCTGGAATTATTTCACATGTGAACAGTTTCTATAATTTCTAAGGAATATTTGAGTCTGATAAATTCAAGCTGCATAGAATTTCATGCTTTACTCATCTTCTGTAATTGTAATATCAAAATTATCTACCTTGTAAATTGCTGCAATACAATTCTTATGTTCTATATTACATGCAGCTGATCCGCTATGCGAATATTTTATAACGACGTAAATTTATACTTATTTCTTTAACACTTTCTAAACAAATTATGTTTCTTCTATGAGCTGTAAATTTCCGGTAATAGAAATTACAAGTACCGATTTATATAAAGCATTAAACATCGCATCAATGCCCATTGATCAGTAATGCGAGCATGAGAATGTAACCAATTTCTTTAAATTAACGTAGCCGGCATAAGTGAAACAAAATACAATCTTCAGAGATTTCAACTTACCTAATAAGAAATTTTTTTGAAAGTTTCATGCTTTTTCATGGCTGGCTGTGGATATAGTTTTTTTTTTATAAATGACAACATTTTTCACATTTTCCGCATTCTACACATCATGCTCTGCAGCCAATTATGTCGTACTTCATTCCACGCGATAAATATAAAAAAAAAACTCAACGTATTTTTAAAGACAAATGTTTATAAAAACAGTCGGTCTTTTTTAATAAAAAAAAAGAAAATAAATTTTATACATTTTCTGAGGCCATTAATGAGCTTATAAAGTCCCTAGTCCTTCTTATGCATGCTTTCTGATAAGAATCTTAAATAATAAAAAAAAACATATCTAACATTGCTGTTTAAAAGGTGTAACTATTATCTAAATCTCCTAAGAAACATCGAAGGAATCGAGTGTGGAGCAGACCAGGACACTGTTGACCCAATATCGATCTATAATTAGATCAAAAATACAACATGGCTGCCAAGCCTGTGCATCAGCAAGTCCCAGTCTCGTAAAGAAACTGTTCAACAATTAGTATAAAGGTCTAGTTACATGTACCTGTGCAGTAAAAATCACATTTAGGGAAGAACTACAAATATGAATAGGTGAACAGCGATTACATTAAGTAGAGAGGAACTCCTCGTAAGGCCAGAATATCAATCCATATGATGCTTCATACTAGGCCTACGATTGAGAAATGCAAGAAATTCTTCCGCCATAAATTGGTACCCAACATAACGCGGGATGGGGGTGGATTCACTAGCTAATTAATAGCCTTGGGATCGAAAGTATTCAGGCACAGTAGACAAAATTCCTTGATCATGCCCCATGAATTTACATAACCCCCGAAATGTATCTAAATGCACTTTCATATGGGATCAAACAGGAACAATCTTTAGGAATACTGATAAACGTTCTATCTGAAATAGATAGGAGAAATAAAGGGTTTACCAAAATCTATACAGATGGATTAAAATCATCTGATCCAAAGAGAACTGCAGCTGCAGTGGTGATTCTGGGAGAAGATACGTTCTTGAAGGCGAAAGTCCCTGATGGCTGTTCTAAATGCACCGTAGAATTCTGGGCGATAGACGTATCTCTCAAATGAATAAATCCACAAATGAACAAAAATCAGTCATAATCAGTCCGTATGTGTATTGAGATCCATAGAATCAGTTAACTCCACTAACAGAAAAATTAACAAAGGAAGCAAACCTCCCTATAGAAACCCTAGCATCGAAACATTGTATGTCAGAATGTATGTGGGTACCTTTACATATAGATACTCCTGGCAACAAAAGAGAAGAAAGAGAAACAAACTCTAAACTTGAGGAGCTTAGCCCGATTAAATTAGATCACAGTACAAGGGAAATCTATAGCATAATTAGACAAACAAAACAAAACACCCCTCCCCCCAAAAAAATGACAAGTCACAAAGGGAATGGAACAGAATTCCTAAGATAAGAAAGTACTATTGAAACATTAAGGTCTAGATAAGTAAACATGGCAACAAATAATTAGTAAGATCCAAAACAACCCAAAACTATATAAATTATAATGTTGGTTACAAGCTTAAAATCATTAGCCCCCGCTACACAATGTAAAAAAAATTCGAATTAAAACTCAACATCACAAAACGAAGAGCCATGTCAAAGAAATTACCAAATTACTTACCCATTTGTATCTCTTTGCTGCCATGAGCCCGAAATTTTCTTGGCTCTTCATTTCGATTCACGCCATAGTTCCTCAGAAATGAAAGCTGAAGCGAACCAGGTGACTCCGGCTAGCGCCGAGTATGTCATAGTTTGTGCACTGAAGCAAAATAGCAAAGAATGTCTCTATTTTTGTTCGTCATGTAAAGCTTTTCACACATGAATAATATGCTTGTTTTCAGTGATTCTCGATCGGAATCTCAACCTTTGGTCATAGATCCCAAACAAATGTATCATGGTTTAATCGTCGTACAATTTCATACCTCATGCTGCTTTTATCCCAAATAATAATAACACTATCTGAATAAAACCAATAGATGTAGAAGTAGCATCAAACTATAAAATTTACTTTAAAAAAAATAGACGCCTTGTCAGTATTAACTTCAGTGCTTAATGCTTCAATTACTCAAAGTCTGTATGAGTATGAATTTTTGTTTCTTATGACTTTTAAGGAATTTCTCAATTTTATGAAAGTATATAACCCAGAACAGTAATAAGCACAAAAACGGTTCAAAATATGTACGTTGAAGTAAAGTTGTAGCATATAATTGCATACTATTAGTAAATGAAGATCTGGATAAAAAATAATAATATTAATTTGAAAATGTTATAGTCAATTACAAATGACTTTACTTTTGAACTTCCATTTTGTACTGGATGATGATAATGAAAACTCGAACTCGTGCGCCGAATTTGATGATCCTTATAACTTTGTGAAACCATTGTTGAGTCAGGGTATGCAATCTATGGCGACAGTCCGGATCTGCCACTATGAGTTCTCTCCCATGTCAAAGACTATATCCACGTTGCACCTGTGTCACATACACCACTAGGTCAACAGCAAAAGGGGCAATACTTTCCAACAGTTACATACTGAACAAAGGTGTTTTTCTAAAGGACATTTTACAGTCCTTTGCATTTTCTGTTGGCTCTTGCATGGAAAATATTAAATCATACTACTAAGAAGCAGGGCTTACAAGAAAGAGTGGAGCAACCGGCAATATGCCGGGGCCCAAGCCCGTAAGTGGGCCCGAGCCGAACAACATTTTTAAATTTTATAAAAGAAAACTTTTGATTGAACAAGAACTAGGAGAGACCCGGATGTTTTTTTTTACCCCAGTGCCCGTAATCGCTCCTTCTGGCCCTGCTAAGAAGATGTTCGTCCAAAATGTCTGATTACGGATACTAAAAACTAAACAGTAAAATTTACAATAATTGTGGGTATTTATGTTAAATATTATAAATAATCGCATATCCAATTTTATTTCATTTTATTACAAGTATTTATTTCTGTTTTGTCAGGTACATGTTGATGACTTGTTGTCTCTAATACTAAGATCACCATTTCTAATACATAATACATTATGACATGGTTTTTATCATAATCTTCTTCTCATTTCCTGCTATGAAAAGGAATTACGCATCTCTTATGAGCGGGCTCGGTCCATGATTAGAAAAATAGAGAGAAGAAGAAAAGGTGTAACGCATGCTAATGTAGACACGACTACGTTCCTTTGGGGATACTCGGTAAGCAGTGGTACAAAGGATTCTGTAATAAATACAAGAGTTCTCAACTTGCTGAAGCGGGAAGTCAGGCCGTTTTATTTATATAATTGATATAGAAGATATATAATGTTACATTCTATAGGTACACTTCCTAAAACCTTTACATTGAAAAATATACAAAATGCATTATAATACTTTTCTTTCAAGTTTACCAACTTCATATATTTGTAGCTTTTCGCATTTTAGAAAGTGTTACAAATAATAGATCTGGATCAAATTAAAGATTATAAAATAGTTGCGATTAATGCAACAATTATTTTAAAGAAATATATATTACTCAATTTGGGATAAAATACTAATTTATAATAGATTACAAAACATTATTCTTTATTCCTTAAAGATTATTTACATTTCCAAATTAAATCTAAACATGAAGTCGGTAACCATTTTAATTTTTTTACCATTATCATAAATACAATAAATATCAATTCTTAAAACAATTGAACAATCCATTATAATAAAATATTAGAATAAAAAGAGAACTCATAAGAACATTGCAGTAAGGAATGTTAGAGCAGAAATCTTTAACTTTCAAAAGTACTTATTCTCTAAGAATTTTTAGAACATAAAAGAGTCTTACCTGTAATAAATACAAGAGTTCTTAACTAGTTGAAGCGGGAAGTCAGGCTGGGTGCTAGCTTCTTTTAGCGGCTTATTTATATTAGATCAAGACACATTCTAACCTTTTATGGTAACGTCTTTAGTTTTTTTTAGGTGGGAAGCTAGCATCACGCTCAGACTTCATGGCTGCTTCAACTAGCGAGTTCTGGTTTTATCCCGATAGAACTACATAAGTTTTGTGTCATTATTTCTGCCCTTCGTTAACCCCCAAAAATACTATGTTGGAGGATATGTTATGAATTTTTGCTACTGAGTGTAAGCTTGTTGAGTCCAGATTATACACATATAATGCGGAAAAACTTGTTCTAATTCTCGCGTGTAAATGTAATAAGAGGACAGAGTTTTACCAGTTTGTAAAGATTATTTGTTAAGTAAATTTACACATACAAAAAAGAGACTTGCCCTTGTTGTAAGGAAACAGTCTTTATTATAATATAACTCTATTAAATAAAGTTAATCTACACACACACACACACACACACACACATATATATATATATATATATATATATATATATATATATATATATATATATATATATATATATATATTATATTATATTATATTTAATATAGTTTAATGGAAATGAGTCCAAAGAAGAGTTAGTTTTAATACAATTTAGAGGGATTTCTCATGTTATCATTTGTAGCCAAAATTTCTATCATACCAGATATATGAGTTTCAGGTAAGAATCTGTAACATTGCTCTTTATGATGCTGAGTCCATAGGTCCTAGCCAAAAAGTCTCACTTATATATATATATATATATATATATATATATATATATATATATATATATATATATATATATATATATATATATATATATATATATATATATATATATATATATATATATATGAGAATTAACGGTTTTGCTCTTTCTGATTCTGAGATTCACGAGATGCTACCTAGCCTGCACAGATCAACTTTACCAGGTTATTCCAACTTAAGAGTTTGAGATGCAAGAGGAAGTCGGATCTTCCGCTCTATTTCCGGTTTATTGAACATTACAGTGGTATTGCATGGACAATCAAAATTTGTTTAGGTAACTAAGTGACTATATGAAATACTGCTTGTATCCACAGATAAAGCAAAGTAGACAAAGAAGATATTGAATTGTCGTTTTATAAACACCAAGTAAAGCTCAACCTTTCCTTGCAGTGGCTTGTTCACCATGCAATTCACTTTATAGAAACATTTATAAGTAATAATTTACATTAATGTGAATGCGAAACATCTTATATAATTTGACCTATATTCCAAATAAAACTTCGGAAAAAAAAAACAAACAGAACAAACAGTCAACAATGATGACTTTTCTCTGAAATTTATACTTGCTACTTTGAATCAAATTAACTTGTGTTTGTATCCCTAATCTAATCGTATGCTTTGTATTTATTTATTCCCCCATAGTTCTTTGTTATCATTATATTTTATTAACACATTTTTTATATTTCGAAATTTTCTGGAGACTTATATTCTTTTGCTTAGGGCGTTATTTCATATAAGGATTCCCATGGCATATTGGAGATTGCTTTAATAGTTTTAAAACGGTTTTAAAAAAATTGAAAAATTTACTTAGGGTCGGGCTTGGTAGAGCAAGACCCCTCTCTAATTTTAGGCTTATATAAATTGTCTGTTTTTGTACATAGTAGGTTTTGTATACCCGTATATAAATAATTATTTCTTTATTTGATTTATCTAATTTTTTATTGTCCATATCATTGAATTTAAGTGTCTAGATCATGTTTGAATAAAAATGTCTTTTGTCACTTGGGCTCTCTTCATGATGCTGAGTAGCATTAACGCCCAGTCTTTGTACAGGTATAACGGTACTAATTGTACAAACCCAGGTGGGTGGAGCTTATGAGATTATGCTAATTCATATCCTGATTACATCTTGTATTTTTTAAGATTTTTTTTTTTAAATGTGGTACATATGACTGAAACTGTGTCTGTTGTAACTTGATAACTCTTGCCATTTCTTGTTCCAGCAGAGTTATCTCTCTTAAATGCAATGGAGTACCTGTTTCTTTCCTTGTCAAATTGACAATTTAACATTGTTCTCTGTGACAGTGGGTGACATGCATGCTGCGGTAGGATAGAAAGTATATTTATTTCACAAAACATTAGCATTAAGGTTTATGGATAAATATTTGGTACCGTGATACCTACAGGACACTGTAATGCGGATGTAGTCTATTTCACCAGATTCTATCCTGCAGTAAATAAGCGAAAATGTATAATACTCGTACCAATCATGGAGCAGAGTCTGTGTTTTGTTTTGGTGACGCTCTACAGATTTGTTAAAGAAAAAGAATTTCTCAGGGTTTCTTCAATAGTTATAATGGTTATTTAGAAAAGACTTTGTATCTCTTAGGTATTATTAAAAAAAAACTTTAATTCCTCTTATTTTGGTGTATGATTGATGAGTGTAATATGAGTTGTAGAGTATACAGCTTGGCCTTAATCTAAATGTGTATCTTTCAAAAACGTGCTAGCTCCACTTGCTCATTTTCACTTCCCGAACTTCAGAGGTAAATTGTAAGAAAAAGAGCCGATAATTTTATTTTATACCTTTTATATATTTGATAATTCATTCATTGCACTTTCAGAAGCTGATATTGTTTAGTCTGGCAAAATTTATTTTCCTTATTTTAACAGCTGCCAAGGATGGTGTACTCTAGACAAATTCATGCAGAATTTTGGTGCACAAGGGAGCAGTCATTTTACTTAGCTGTGTGCTAAGATCATTAAGTACAATATCCTAAGGGTTCCAGCCATATTACATGAAAGTGGAATATATGAATGCCAATATTCTCTCCACTGTGCATTTTTAAATGCAAACAACTTCACCTTACATGCATTACTCTCTCAAAAGTACATAATAACTGGTAAACGCCACCTTTAATTCTACCGAATCCCACATCCGTTTCTGCTGTAATATTGTAAGTGTGATGATGTCATCCACCATTATTTTTACTATCCTAACTTTATGTAGATATTACTATTCAAAAGATTTATATAAAATTATCATATAATACAATCTGAAATAGTTTAACATTTTATTCTGTAAAATTACTTTATCGGTGTTATTCATCCCGTGGCAGACTATGCCACTTCCGCTTGATGGAATCACTGTATTTTGAATGAATGTCTTTCAGTCTTGGCGATTCTGAAGGGATAAAAGACGCCTGAAAAAAGAAAAAAAAAAAGAAAAACAGTCGATTCCAGCGGAGGTTGTGGTCACGCTTGCACTCATGTGTTAATTTATAGCACCGATAAGGTGATTTCTTGTTGTCAGAGATTTCCTGACACCAAAACATAAATATTATCGTCGTGGTTTTACATGTAGACTAATATTTCATTGTATTTTATTGATAAAACTTCCGACTCCTGTGCTTTCGGGCCCCAGGGTGGTAGTGAATCATAGACAAATTTTCAAATTTTATTTCTAGTTGTAATTAGATTACATAATAAGATACATTAGTTTGTTGGAACTATTTTAGATGCTGTAAACTATAACTCCCAAATATTTCCTCCTAAACCGATATACTTAAGCAACCATACCTACTTAGAATTTTGTATATGTATATATATATATATATATATATATATATATATATATATATATATATATATATGCTGAAAGCAAAAGTGGTATACCCATCACCAAATTATAATTATATAATAACACAGGAAAGCCATTTTACATAAGACCTTTCTACTCTATACAGTTACATGCAATGTTTTAATATACATTTGCATAATAGATACACTTTTAAAATAGTCCCCAGTCACTCAATATATAATTTCTGTTTAAAAATTTGATGCAGAAAAGTCAGTTTACATGAATAAAATATACTCTAGACTTTCATCCAATGTGAAAATACACTAGTTAAAATTATGGCTGGCAATTACATCCTTAAAACACCATTTATATGCATGCCGATTTTAAATATAAAAAGAATATGTAAAACAGAAAAGATCATCTTTACAGATCATTGACATTGCACATCTGTCCTTATGGGTCCTTGTTTTTTACTTGGCCAATGTCAGTATGCAAAAAGAATTGCTTTGTGGATTGGTGGTTCTTACAGGGGTTTTCCCGGGTTCTTCCTCCACTAGATGTACTCACTGCTGTATGTGGCTGGCAACAGATTATTTTTTTCAGAAGTGTAGAATGTATGAAAAGGGAACATTTTTTGGATAATTTTAAGGTACAGAATTTTTTTTAAGCAATATTAAAGTTTATGAAGTAGAGGGATGTTTTAAAATATAGAATCAGAGAAAGAAGGAAAAGGCACTTAGTTGGTTTTTAATAAATATACATGATTATACTTTTTAATTAGAAAACTACTATATAGATGTATTTTGTGTTCTTCAATTGGATAGTATTCATATTGATAGTCACAAAAATTGACATAAATTAGGGCTTCATTTCTTTGAAATTCTGCAAAATGGTTGAATGTTTGTATCTTACTTGCCTCTACTTAACATTTTAATATCAATACCAGTGTCTCTGTATATGAATCTTGCAAGAGTAGATTGCCTGACTGATAATTTTGTCAGAAATTCTCAGTCATCAAAATATTTTTCACAATAACAGTTGTTTTAAAATTTTATAATAAATTTTGTATTGTGACTAACCTTATATTGGTATAATCTGATTCTGTTGTATTAACTTTTCTGCAGTTTTATAAAAAGAAGTTTTGATGTGGTTATGAATCCAAGTTTATATTACACTGTTCTCATTATTTACATTATAATGTAGCCACTTGCCAGGAAAAGCTACAGATTCTTGCTATCATACTTGACCTTTGAGAAAAGACATAATTCAAGGGTTTACAAAAATATTCTCATACTTTTTACCAAAGTGTTTAAAAGCAGGCATAGATGAGCATATATGTTTTATGAGTTTTTTCTGCTTTTTAAAAAAAATTATTGTTTATTTCTGCCAAATATGTTGTGGAACACCCCAGATATCATATCAGAAGTCCATCTAGAATTTTATAAGTAGGAGTCCAGGACATCTATTTGGTAAAAATAGGAGTCCCACCAGCAAAAGTTGCAGTCCCAATAAGCATACTGGGCATGCTTGAGTTTAGTGTTTTTAATTCTTTACGTCACTGACATATAACTCTTGTTTGTCCATTAGAGTGAGACTGAATTTTGTCACTTTATGCATAGGCTGTATTCCAAACACTAAACCAAGCATCAGACTTTCTTACACTTGGCTACTGTTCCACCCAAACTATTAGTTCTAGCATCTTCAGTACACTTTTGAATCCTATTACAATCTTTGTCAATTTGATGCTTAACCCAAAAATACTTATCCAGAGTTTGCAAATGGCATTTTATCAAAGTCTCTATGTATCTTGATTTTGATGTCACTTGCACTACTATTTCTGCTTCAATAGGAAATGAACACAATAATGAAAGCTAAATTTGTTCATCTGATGTACTCTTATATAGACCATATACATTTCTGAGGCTTTTCTTCCTTTGAATTCAGTCACAGTAAATATAAGTCCATTCTCCCAACACTCAGCAGCTATTCAATCTTTGAAATTGTCACCCAGCTATAGCATATTCTTTTGATGTACTTTCATAAATGACAACATGTACATCTGGGGGCCTTTCAAAAAATGAATTCTGTCATCATAAATATCAGCACACATGTACACACTCAGCAGGTGGTTGAATCAGGATTAGCAAACTGTTGACTTTGTGGCCCAGCTATTGGCTGCATATTGAGGACTTCTGCATAAGTGATTTTCTGTGTCCCAGATAAAAAATTGCCTCCAGACACATGTGATTTAGTGTTTCCCAGACCTCAGCATATATGCCAAATATGGATAGTTGACCTTGCAACCAAGAAAACCTTCTGATGTAATATTAACTTTTCAATTATGAATGAGAATAATATACCAGGTGTAATGTTGATGTGATTATGATTTTTATTGTAGCTTAAATAATTTTTCAGTCATATCGCTACGATGTCTGCAGTGTGGCAGATTTTAGTGATGTCTAGCACTGGGGCATCATGCCACAGACATATAGCATCTAGTTCCACCCAGTCACATTATTCTGACACCAGACCGACCAGTCCTAACACTAACCTCTTAATGCTGAGCGCCAAGCGAGGCAGCTGTTAGTATAATTTTTCTAAGTCTTTGGTATGACTCGAACAGGGATTGAACCCATGACCTCCTGCATCCAAGGCGGATGCTTTAACAACTAGGCCACCGGAGTGGTTCAGGTGTAATGGGGTTATTATTCTTGGACTTCATTGCCTTCTATTTGCAGTGCTTGTTGCTAGTGTAGCCTCTTTGTAATATATGTTGAAATATGGCATTGAACCCACACCTGTAACAACAACTCATCTGTTAAAAAAAAAATCATTATGCATTTGCTTAGACCAGCAATTTTTCTCCATCTCTTTTTGGAAGACAAAAAGCAGCATATATAACAAATTTTAAGAAATAAGGTTTCTTTTTTGTAAAAATGCTCTGGTGGTCATGGACCTATTTTGACAGGGTCATATTTATATGATATTGGCAAGGGTTTATAGCTCCTAAGTTTGCATTAGAAAATCAAAGTCTTTTATCACAGTGAACATTATTATATAATACTATCCGGAAATTAATACTTTATTATCATTTTTTTTTGTTCCTTAACAAATTTATCATACAAATTAGCTGCTGTGTTATTTCTTTAATTGTGGTAATAAACTTTTAGAATTCACATGGCTGTAAATGCTAAACTGTTAGTAACTCACAAATTGTTGAAGTTATACATGGTAGGCATTTAATCCAATCATAGGAAAGTAACCCAACCCAAAGCTATCAAAGCTCACTTTTATTAATTTTAATTAATTGTTTTCCAAAGAAAGGTAGGCATTAAGGATTTACCCCCTTCTATACATGCAGGTAATGAAATGTTGTGCAACTGCTTCAGTCATTAAGGATAGAGACACTCATTGCCTTAATATAATTTGGTGCACTTCAGTTTTTATAGTTTTATCCAAACCGTGCTTGTGGGGTAGAAATGCTACTTGGGGGGGGGGCAGAGGATGGAGTCAGGCATAACTAGAAAAGTTTGTTGAGTTGCAGATTTTTAGTTATAAATTTAATTCTCAACATCTGTTGTTTTTTTTTCACTCACCAGCAAAGTTTCGGCAATCAGTAGGAATTGCTTTTTCAACAGCATCGGTGACAGTGTGATGTTTTTGCATTTTATTCAGATTTTTTAACCCTGTTGTATGTGCTGTGATAAGGCTGGATGTCTGTATTCATCTTGGAAGGTAAAACTCACAGTGTCATAAAACTTGATGAGCACATTCATTTTAGAGAGTACAGCTTACCATGGACAAAAATGGGTCACTGACATACCTTTTATGCGTAACACACTTTTCAAGACTTTTAACTCATCTCGGAGAAGACCTCATGAGCTTATGGTATGGCCTTGCATCTGTTGTGTGTCATGTGGTCATCAACAATGCTATAGTAAACTTCTCAAAACCCACTCGGCCAGTTTTGAACAAACATTGCACAGTGCATCCTGCATGAAAGATTTTGTAATTTATGCAGCTGATGCCAATCCACCATCAGATATATCTGCCTTTACTAAAAATATTAGAAACCCTTTATATGACTTCTTCAGATCTTCTGATCTGAAAATTTGATAAAATTTTAGGGAAAAAAACAATTATCATACTGACACTAGACCACCTGCAACTCACTCACAATGGTTGAAAATGACCGTACTGAATACTGACATTTTAAATAAACACTCGGTACTTTAATGTACATAGACATGGCTAATAAATGAAAATGTCAGTGACAGATCTAGAAATAACTAATTTAATGTCATTCTTATATTACCAATGGCATTAATACTTAATGGCAATATGCTCTCAATGCTATTCTTATATTGCCAATGGATTCTTGTATTACTTCCATGATTGAGAATTTCTCTACTAGTTATGGCCATTGGAGGTAAAGGGTTAGCCTTGTACATTACACTGGGAAACCAGACTTCCAGACTAGTTATGGCTTTTGGAGGTACATGCTTAGCTTTGTACAGAACATTTTGGGAAACCAGACCTCCAGACTAGTTATGGCCATTGGAGGTAAATGCTTAGCCTTGTACAGAACACTGTGGGAAACCAGACCTCCAGACTAGTTATGGCCATTGGAGGTACATGCTTAGCTTTGTACAGAACATTTTGGGAAACCAGACCTCCAGACTAGTTATGGCCATTGGAGGTAAATGCTTAACCTTGTACAGAACACTGGGAAACCAGACCTCCAGACTAGCTATGGCCATTGGAGGTACATGCTTAGCTTTGTACAGAACACTGTGGGAAACCAGACCTCCAGACTAGTTATGGCCATTGGAGTTACATGCTTAGCCTTGTACAGAACACTGTGGGAAACCAGACCTCCAGACTAGTTATGGCTATTGGAGGTACATGCTTAGCTTTGTACAGAACACTGTGGGAAACCAGACCTCCAGACTAGTTATAGCCATTGGAGGTACATGCTTAGCTTTGTACAGAACACTGTGGGAAACCAGACCTCCAGACTAGTTATGGCTATTGGAGGTACATGCTTAGCCTTGTACAGAACACTATGGGAAACCAGACCTCCAGACTAGTTATGGCCATTGGAGGTACATGCTTAGCTTTGTACAGAACACTGTGGGAATTCAGACCTCCAGACTAGCTATGGCCATTGAAGATACATGCTTAGCCTTGTACAGAACACTGTGGGAAGCCAGACCTCCAGACTAGTTTGGAATAAAACATCTGGCTAATCAAGGTTATCAAATTGATGCATCTGATGCTGATCCTCAAGTAAATGGCCACTGTTGCTTAAAAAAAATTTAGAAAAACTGTCAAAAAAGAACAACATTTACATGATTTTTTCCAGAACAACAGTACAGAATTTGATCATATTGACACCATGGCATGAAGATCATTGAAATGTGTACATACGATCCTGATCTGCCATCAAATATAGTCAACATTATTAAAAACAGGCAAATTATTATAATGACTTATTCTCCAAAACTATTGAATCCAAATTGACAGAAAGCATTCTGGCATGAAGACCTTTACAATTTGAAAAAGTCGCTGATAAATCATCAGTTATGGATTCTGTTACTAACAACAGAAAAACCTTAAAATGACTTCTTTAGAAACTGTACATTGGAACTTGATTAGATCCACTATCAAACATGGTTAAACTTGAAAAAGACTGAAAAACCATTAAACAACTTCTCAGGAAAAGCTCAGCAAAATTTGACCAAATTTGGCAGCATTTTGGCATACATGGCGGTCAGATTTTTGGCAGCATTTTGGCATACATGGCTGTCAGATTTTTGGCAGCATTTTGGCATACATGGTGGTCAGATTTTTGGCAGCATTTTGGCATACATGGCTGTCAGATTTTTGGCAGCATTTTGGCATACATGGTGGTCAGATTTTTGGCAGCATTTTGGCATACATGGTGGTCAGATTTTTGGCAGCATTTTGGCATACATGGTGATCAGATTTTTGGCAGCATTTTAGCATACATGGCTGTCAGATATTTGGCAGCATTTTGGCATACATGGTGGTCAGATTTGTACAACTTATGCTGATCTGCCATAAAAATATGACCACCATTACTAAAAACAAAATCCTTGAAATGACTTCTCCAAAAATATTTAATATAATTTTACCAAACTTGACTGCAAGCATTGTGGAATGAAGATCTTTAAAGTGTATACAAACAATGATGAGCTGTCATCTGGTTCAGCCACTGTTAGTAAAAATAGAGAAAACATTTAAACAGCTTTTTTTCAAATGCCACACAACTGAATTTAGTCGAATTTGAGAGAGAATATTTAGGCACAGAGGGCATTCTCATTTGTACCAAAGAAGCCAGTCTACCATTAAAAGTAAAATAAAACAACAAAACATAAACTTTATCAAGAAATGAAACCGCTGAACAGAATTTGACCAACTTTGACACCATTTGTCCTACATAGGGGACTCTAAATAGTAAAATGATGCAGATCTGCCTTTAGATATGGATCAAGATGCAAAAACTTGAGAAGCCCTGAAAAAATTTATTGTAAAGCATGCAGTCAAGAGCATTGGATAATAAATTAACAGACAGAATCCTGCTGATTATTGTTTTTTTGCCAATTGCTCATTAATGTATTTAGCTATGAGGCAAATGTCAGGAGGGAAGTCATTTGGAACTCTTGCTGGATTATATCACTGCAGTGGATTCTGCAGAATTCTTGTCTTGCAGCTGTCCAAATTTTTAACATAATTATTGTTTATATTCATATATTGTAGATTAGAATCTTTGACTTGACTCAGTCTGCTGCCATCAGGTGGTGGGTGTGCTGTCAGGACATCCAGTCACTTCGAGATGGAGAAGGTGTATGTCAACTCCAATCACTCCAGTCAGATACTGTTTCAGATGTCAGAGCTCTGGAGGTGTGACAAGTACTGTGATGCCATCCTTAAACTAAGGGACACAACATATAAGGTTTGTGCATTGTTATTCAACTCATCTGGTACAGCCACTCTTAGTAAAAATAGAGAAAACATTTAAACAGTACCTGTCATTTGCATATTAGCATCACACACTCCCAAGTTATGATGCTAAATATATAGAGTTAAACAAAATGACCCCTGTGTCACAGTTTGCTTTTTACAAATGAACAAATGATATAAAATCTTATAGACTTTTACCACATAATTTTCCATGGACTTCAAATAATTCCATTATTATTGTGCCATAAATTTATTTTTTTGATGAGTGTCATTTGGTGGAAAAAATTCTGGAATTCATACCTTAAAGATTGAAAAACATATCATGCTGTAAAGTTTTTGCAAATGTCTAGTCCTTCTGTAAGTGATGAATTCTTATACATTCATGTTGGACTCATTCATGTACAATAATATGTAATCACAATCATCTCATTCACGTAGAACAATATGTCATTCACAGCCATATGCACAATAATATGTCATTCAGAACCATTTCAATAATGTACAACAGTATGTACTTCAAATCCAACTCACCATGTACAACAGAATGTAATCCACAATCATCTCATTCATGTAGACCAGTAAGTAATTCAAATCCATCATATTTATGCATGTAATTCACATATATCTCATTCAATTACAGTATGAATTCACATTCATCTCATTCATGTACAACAATATGTAATTCACAGCCATATCACTCACGTTCAGTAATATGTAATTCACAGCCGTATCACTCCTGTACAACAATATGTAATTCACAACCATCTCATTCATGTACAACAGTATGTAATTCATATCCATCTCATAGTAATTCACAACCATTTTATTCATGTAGAAAAGTATGTAATTCAAATCCATCATATTTATGTACAGCAGTAATTCACATCTGTCTCATTCATTTACAACAGTAGGTAATTCACATTCAGAAACTGATATGTGCATGTGTTCTGAGAATGACAATGTACATGTACATACATGAATAAATGTTACATATATCAAAGTAACCTATGTATCAAAGTCTTTTATTGCAAATTATGAAATTCACTCCATTTGTAAATGTAATTTGTGATTATGATAAACCAGTCACTTTGTTTAGTCTCCTGGACTACTTACTATCAAGTAGCTTGTAGATCAAGAGACTGCTTTCGTGAATCTAACATCAGTGCCCACAGTTTGCTGAATATGTTGTTATCAGATCATATTGTTTATTCATTAATATGTTGTTATGTTGTACAGATGAGTGTGTTGGCAGTTATTCCATATATGCAGATTGTACAGCACAGGGATTTAAATAAAATAATTCTAAGCTTCAGGAATATGCATATGATGGTTCTAACATTGACATTATGACTGCAATAAATTTGTAAACTACAGAAAGTGCTCTATGTAAGATTTTGAAAACGAAAGTCAAGGGTCCAATTTCTTTAAAACAAAAGTGATCCAGTATCAAAAATGTTAGATGGTCAGGAACTGAGATTTATGAATTTGAAAGTGAAGGGAATGGAAGCAGGAATTTGGAACCATCAAAATAAGTAGGACATGTCTTAGAAGCAGGGACTTGGAATCATCAGGATGAGTAGGACATGTCTTGGAATCAGGGACTTGGAATCATCAAGATAAGTAGGACATGTCTTGGAAGCATAGACTTAGAATCATCAAGATCAGTAGGACATGTCTTGGAAGCAAGGAATTGGAATCATCAGGATGAGTAGGACATGTCTTGGAAGCAGGGACTTGGAATCATCAAGATAAGTAGGACATGTATTGGAAGCAGGGACTTGGAATCATCAGGATGAGTAGGACATGTCTTGGAAGCAGGGACTTGGAATCATCAAAATAAGTAGGACATGTCTTGGAAGCAGGAACTTAGAATCATCAAGATAAGTAGGACATGTGGGTTGGAAGCAAAAATTTGGAACCACCAAGATAAGTAGGACATGTCTTGGAAGCAGGGACTTAGAATCATCAGAATGAGTAGGACATGTCTTGGAAGCAGGGACTTAGAATCATGAAGATAAGTACGACATTTCATGGCAGCAGGGACTTGGCATCATCAGGATGAGTAGGACATGTCTTGGAAGCAGGGACTTGGAATCATCAGGATGAGTAGGACATGTCTTGGAAGTAGGAACTTGGAATCGTCAAGATAAGTAGGACATGTGGCTTGGAAGCAGGGACCTAGAATCATAAGATGAGTAGGACATGTCTTGGAAGCAGGGACTTGGAATCATCAAGATAAGTAGGACATGTCTTGGAAGCAGGGACTTGGAATCATCAAGATGAGTAGGACATGTCATGGAAGCAGGGACTTGGAATCAAGATAAGTAGGACATGTCTTGGAAGCAGGGACTTGGAATCATCAAGATAAGTAGGACATGTCTTGGAAGCAGGGACATGGAATCATCAAAATGTATAGGACATGTCTTGGAAGCAGGAACTTGGAATCATTAAGATAAGTAGGACATGTCTTGGAAGCAGAGACTTAGAGTCATCAAGATAAGTAGGACATGTTTCTTGGAAGCAGGAACTTAGAATCATCAAGATGAGTAGGACATGTCTTGGAAGCAGGGACTTGGAATCATCAGGATGAGTAGGACATGTCTTTGGAAGCAGGAACTTGGAATCATCAAGATAAGTAGGACATGTCTTGGAAGCAGGGACATGAAATCATCAGGATGTATAGGACATGTCTTGGAAGCAGGGACTTAGAATCATCAAGATAAGTAGGACATGTCTTGGAAGCAGGGACTTGGAATCATCAGGATGAGTAGGACATGTCTGGAATCATCAGGATGAGTAGGACATGTCTTGGCAGCAGGGAATTGGAATCATCAGGATGTATAGGACATGTCTTGGCAGCAGGAACTTGGAATCATTAAGATAATTAGGACATGTGGGTTATTCTTGGCAGACTATACAAGAGGGGCGGGAACTCAGCTAATTTAAGAGAACTTCTAGGAATCAAATTCAAATTTATTTTTCTGTCCTTTTTTATTTTGAAAATGTGATTAATGAATCCGTCACTGATGTTCTTGAGAAACTTCAACATACCTAATTTTATGATAAAATTACTTTCTTACATGACTAAATTATATATTCCCAAGATTCCTGTGTACATTATAAAAGTTCATTGTCAGGTCAGTTTTTGCCATTCAACCAGATAATAGAAAATAATTGAAGTTTTTGTGAACATACTATTATGCTAACATATAAAAAAAATTTGTAATTAATATTTTTCGTTCAAGTACATTACCCATGCCTTTTCAAAACAACTTGCTTGAGGTAACTCAAATTCAGGTAAGTTCAAGTTAGCAAGATACTTGCCTGAGGCAAGGTCAACAAGTGTAAAAATGGAGAGGGGTTGTGTTCTATTGGTAATGCCTCATGTTTAGCAAATCTTATAATCTGCAATCCCATCACAGTATGTATATCAGCATCTTTATTTAGCATTTCCTTTTGCTGTATTCTTGTTTTTCATAATTGTTCACTGTTTCTTGTATCAAACAAAACCTTATTTCGATTGCTGTGCTGTACAAGTGTATTATTTCCATTTTGCAGTCAATGTTAAGTTAAGTTTCTCATTTTATCTATTCCAGACATGATATTCGGAATATTTACTGTCAGAAACAAGTTTGGGCAAATGGGGAATTTATATTTTATCGGTGACATTGGAATTAAAATATCTTTATGAATACAGTATTTGCTGATATTTGAGTCATAATCTATCCACAGGCATTTTGTGTGCTCCAGTATGTGCCAAGCTTGAAGCTTATAAAGTCAATATAAGATTGTCTAAGATGGTTTAAATGCATGTAACTGATTTCAGGGTGATCTGGTGATAAATTGCTAATTATATAAATTGTGAGTTTACTTGGACAGATATGTTTGGAAATAAAAGGCTTTTTGTTTTATTTATTTAATTTGTATTGTTTATTGGGTATTTTTAATGGTTATATAATGTATGTAAATGTGTTGCGTAGTTGACCTTAGTCCGGAATCAAGTTAATGGTCTGTCTGACTAGTGACGTTTATTTTATAAGCAACTTAATACATGCCTAATATTTCTCTATGATTATAGATTAAATATTCAGATATTTATTAATTGTTAACATGTTTACATCATTTTCAGTTAAAGGTATTGTCATGATTCTGACATTAGAAAGTTCCAAAAAAGAAATTTTCAGTTAAATTAGTATTTTCAGAAAATGGTAATTGTGTCCTAGGTCAAATGGAGGGGTGTATAAACTTGTATGCCAGAATATTATTCATTTGAAGCAGAATCAGCCTTATTGTTGTGTTCAAGTTTTAAATTGGGTGGATTTATTTATTTAAATTATACTCTGGAATTACAAAGTTCTTATTAATACTTCTTGGATTAAATCGATAATTTTGAATTATAATGAATTCAGTCAAAGACATTTTGGATTATATTATTGTGGTGCATCAAAAGACTGTTAACACATTGATACATTCCAGGCCATCGGCACAATAACACATTCAAGACTACAGTCTCATCAACACATTAATATTGGAATATATTTGGAACACTGCTGGAATTCAACTGGAACACATTACATTTGGACTTGTGATGTAACTTTTAGAACTATATTTGATTTAATTCACAATACTGTATGTTCTTTTTAAATTGTAACTTTGTATTCTAGCAAACTTAATTATTTGTTAAATTTTACAAGACATGTTCTTTGCTCTTTTCAGTTTACTTAACTTAAAAACATAGAGCAATAACGTCTTATTGCCAAAGATGACCCACTTGGATTTCTTTAAAAGAATGATCAATCTACCAAAAGTTTAGCACTCTCAAGCATGTTTTTCATCTATTTTTGACATTAAAAATGGAGACAAATATCATTTGCCTGATAATTAAATCTATAAAACAAGTGTTCTCAAATCCTTTCAGAATTTATTGTCACTGATGACTGTTTTGATGATTGTCATTTATTTGAAGGTGACCAGGTGATAATGTAAATAAATAAAATGAGTATTAGTAAATCATTTAGTTGTATGTATCAATACTAAAAGTGTGACTGATTATCATTGATGTAAATGAAGAGATGAGTCAGGCAGCAAATATATCAGCTTAGAAAATAAACCTTGATGAAGTTTCCACAATCAAATATAATGAACCTGTTTCCAAGAATTATAGCCATTTAATGTATTAGTTAAAGGTGTTTTTTAGAAACATCTCCCTCTCTTGCTCTTTTAAAACTCTTGCTATTTCCAGAACCTTTATCAGTTTATCCATGTATCTATTTGTGCATATGTTTGTCTTTACTTTCTAAATATATTTGCATTCAAACTGGGGGGTGAGTGGTCAAATGAGCTCACTTTGATTGCTCACATCTCACCTCAGTCCAAGCAGGTTCAAGTCTCTGCTTGACTTGAGTTTGTGAGAGAGTGTTATCCCCAGGGCTGTTTACTTTAACAGTCCTGCTGTGCAATCTTAAAGCCTGCTTCTGTACTATGCATTTATTTTGCTACATGTTTATTTCCATGAGCCTTATAAAATTAATGAGTTAAATAAACATCCTGTAACCTACTTCAGGGCCCTGTTACTCATAATCACATCGGATTGTACATTTTGTTGGTATTTAATTAAGATAGTTCAGGAAGCTTTATCTTTTATACCTGACGTACCCAACAAGGTATGCACAAACTAGTTTAGGAAGCTTTATCTTTTATACCTGACATTTCCCAACCAGGTATGCACAAACATTAATGCAGGGTTCATCCTTATGTTGATATAGTCATATGATTGGTCAGTGATAGTGGGAGTCTACATATTTCAGTTATAAAAAAAAGTTTTACATACTACATTTTAAGTTAAACAATTTGAAGTGTAAGATGGATACACCACCTTAAAAAACCCATAAAATTAACCAGGGCCCAGCTAGCCCCATGTTGACCTGCATGTGAAGATGAGATTGGTGATTTTGATTCAGATAGCAGAACTTCCCCAAGCAAGTGCTTAAGAAACAAAGGATGGGGTTCAGCACTGAATGGAAGACTTCATGTCCATTGGTGGAAATTGCTGGATCTGATGGTATGTTTTCCAAATTGCTATATTTTGGCTCAGATCTACTTAGTTACCAACAGGTTATATGAGGATGGGGGTGGGTGTACAATGCCATTGTTACTAGAGTTTTTATAGTAGTAGTTGTAGTTGTGATTTTTGTCTCTACTGTTAATTTCCAGAAAATGTGATATGGAAAGAAAGTTGCATTTTATGTACGAGTTGCTCTAATATTTACTTCATATTCTTTGTGGAAAAGATTGATAATTTTGAACGTTAAACCATAACTGAAGTGGATGGTGCTGGATTAATTTCTCATTTCTGTCTGCTTAGATAAGAAAAATGAGCAGTTTTTGTCTTCTAGTTATACCTGTTTTAAAAACATGTAACTAAAAAGTGTGGGATTAATCCATCATTTCTATTTGAAATATTTTTCCAACAATAAACAACTAGTTTGCAACTGGGTTTACTAAATGATGGATTAGTTGGTTGTATTTTATATTGCTACATTATTTGAGTCATCTTTTTGTTCTTCAAAATTGCAGTAAAAACAGAATAACCTCAATCAGTGAGCTTTTTTCTACAGGCTTTATTATTGCCATAGATGAACTTAAAAACAAATTATGTCTGATGGTTGAAATAAATATAACTTGAATTGTTTCATGTATAGCATGGTTCTCAACAGAATTTCAGGATGAGTCCTGGATTCTTCACTCGTTGAATCTTTGGCATAAATTTGGAGTCCTTCACTTTGAAAAGTATAGAAAGGAATACAAAAAATGATCGATATTTTAATACATATGAGGATTAAATTTTCATCCATTTATAATATTTCATGAAGAAGATAATATTTTTCAGTAAATGAAATGTTAAATTTAAAAATTATATATGTAGATTTCTAATGTTTTACTCTTACAGCAACAATAAAAATAAACCGCAACAATTAAATCATAAACCGTTGGTTTCAGTCCCAGAAAATGATCATTTAGAATGCTGTGTTGTTTCTTCTGCAAGTAAAATAACATCTCTGTTTGCACCAAAGAAATATGAGTTAACACCTGGAGTACCATGTCTATAAACATAAATTAGCATCATTAAATGAAACAAGAGATAATGAAAAATTAAATCATGCAGCATTCAAAATAATACAGTAAAGTGTTAAATGCCTTAAGACTTTACCATAAGGAATAAAGATGAGATATAATATGGGCTCAGTAAGAAAGATTAATTAATCTTGGTACATGCACATGAATAAATTGAGACAGCAGATGTGAACTACTGTAAAGTTAAATTCATGGATGCTTTAAGTACGGATACTCAAATATACCAGGCAAATTAAATTTTCTCATAGTTCCTTTTTCCTTTTGTTGGTATTTGTATCATTATTGTCATCAGTCTGTTTTCCGAAAAATGAAAACAGATTTTGCCAACTTAGCTTTGCATGCCAGTAAACATTTCTTTTTAAATGTAGCTATTGATACTGTAGTACCCATTTACAGATTACACATAGCAGTTATTATAGCATCCATGATTGGACATTATTGTCCAAAGCAAACTATGAAAAAACTTTGATAACTTTTATGATTTATATGTGCATCAACAATTTAATTTAAAAATCATTACACAAAATAAGGCATTGTTTATTTGCTGAATAATCATAGGTGTTTAAATATGCAGTCAAAAGAACATTGGTGTCTTTGAATTACATCACAATAATCTTCAGTAGTGCAGTTCTTTTCCACAAGATAATTGCAATGATATGGATTAATTGTTAATTAGTCACTCTGGCTTTCTTGGCTGTTTTACTAACTATTAGCTATTCAGCAAATTGGCCATGGCAAGCCATAATATAGCAGGGGGTAATGTCCCATGTGGGTAATAGAAGGGGGTAATGTCCCAAGCGGGTAATAGAATGGGGTAATGTCCCAAGCAGGTAATAGAATGGGGTAATGTCCCAAGTGGGTAATAGAATGGGGTAATGTTCCAAATGGGTAATAGAAGGGGGTAATGTCACACATGTGTAATAAAAGGGGGTCATGTCCCAAGCAGGTAATAGAATGGGGTAATGTCCCAAGTGGGTAATAGATGAGGGTAATGTTTCAATGGGTAATAGAAGGTGTAAATGTCCAAAGCAGGTAATAAAAGGGGGTAATGTCCCAAGAGGGTAATAGAAGGGGGTAATGTCCCAAGAGGGTAAAAGAAGGGGGTAATGTCCCAAGCGGGTAATAGAGTGGGATAATGTCCCAAGCGGGTAGTAGAAGGGGGTAATGTCACAAGCGGGTAATAGAAGGTGGTAATGTCCCAAGCAGGTAACAGAAGGGGGTAATGTCCCAAGCGGGTAATAGAAGGGGGTAATGTACCAAGGAAAAATGAGATGCATCACACTGATGTGTTACAGGGAGAAAGGATGTATCCTGTGCGAAACTTATATATACTTGATTCAGAAGCTCAGGTCCCTGAGAGCCCTGCACATACTTAGGTAAAGTCATGACCTTGAATCTTTTTTAATCTTTTTGTTCATCCATTCATAAATTGTATGTATTTTTTCACATTGTGTAAGGTCATTTATTATGATGTACAGAATCTGTTAAGGAACAGGCTAACTCAAAAGGCACTGAATTACTTTATGGCAATTAGTGCGGAAGAACTTTGCTTGAGATTCTTTATTTTTAATATGGCAATCAGAATATATGGGGAAGTGAAGAAATGAAGGATATCATTTGTTTAAATTCAAATACAAATTAGTTTGACATTAAATAATGTTATTACTTAGGGAATACACATATATACTTTGTTTATATTTTATTGATATTGATTCTTTCTCTCTTGCAACAATGTTTTTAAAAACATTTTATGCTACCATGTTCTTACCCTAATGATGTGAAAAATTCTAGGGAGATCACTGGTGTCAGAAAGCTTGCCATGAGCCTCCAGTGGATTGATGAGTCTTCATCAAGTATGGTTACCATTGGTAAAAGTTGACAAATGTTGATGCAAATTTATTCAAAAATAATTGCCAAGCAGAATTATTTCCAGCTTTGATAAAAGTTAGACAAAAAATGCAGATGTTCCATTAAATATGTATGAAAAATTAAAAAGCTAGAGAAAACTTAAAACAGCTGTTTTCATAACAAGAAATTAACAGCAGTGGAAGAAATTTAAAGCATCCTACTCCTTTTGTTTGAGTAAAAAAGGGAAGTAACATATAATAATGACTATTTCAGATATCGGGTTGGGAACGTTCTTTCCCTTGCATAACATAAAAGTTTACACAGATGAAAAATTATTTTACAATGCAGATGCTTAAGTTTCAATAGAAAAAGTTTTAAATAAAGAACAAAAACAAAAAAATATGCATTAGGGATTGTGATGAATAGCTAATAATTTAAACCAAGGAAGATGAAAGTAATGGCATCATTTGACAATACTCTGGATTGATAATAATTTGATATCCTAATTTCATTTTATTTGATGGGGATTTACCAGTGCTTACCATGCTGGGCTTCATTGCATTAGTACCAGGTTTGATTCTCAAGACTGGGCCAAGTTAGCTGCCATGTTGTGTCCTTAGACAAGAAACTTTATTGTCATTGCCCAATAAAGCTATCCAAAAGGCACTTGGCAAAACACAGTAAAGTGAGTTTAACCCAAACAAACCAACAGTATTGTTGAGCATCTGTGATGCACACCCAATAAGTTTTATACTTGGGCAGAATGCTTTGCAGAATGTGCTGATAATGTAGTGTAACATTGGGACTGAAGACCTAAATGCATGTCCATTGCACATCACAAAATGTGTTGAAGTGTCTCTATAGTTAATTATTTGCATTAAAGGGGATTTATGAACATTTTCCTGTGAAAATTAAATCTTGGTTTGTAACTTTTTTGTGCATGGAATTAATGCTAAAAAGTTGACCATCTTTATAATTCCTGAAAATTTTGAAGCAAGCTTGAGAAGTTGGGTTAAATAGAGTCTGGGATTTGCCAGTAATGTCATAATTAAAGCGCCTGAAACATTTGTTGTTTATATGTTATCGCATGTATTGTGCGTTAATTTGGGCATTTTGTATATTCAGTATTATTACATCTGAATTAAGTTAAATGTATATATTACATTTTTTTAACTTGTATAAAATAAGGAAAATACAATAACCCATTATGCTTTTTTCCTCAGACACTTGCAGATTTAATTAGTGAAAAGAAATGCATGACCTTTTAAACATAATCTAGAGAAATTTGATTATCAATACAAGCTAATTAGTTGTTTGTGCTAAAACTTGCAACCTTCTGGTCATGGGTTTAGTGCCTTAACCATTGAACCACTGGAGTTCCCTTAGGTGCAGATGTTATTGGTTTCCAAGTTATGACTCCAGGGTCAGGGTCAAGGTAATGATAAGGACAAGACCAGGAGTCCATGTTGACAGTACAGATTAACTCTATTTATAATGCCCCAAAACTAAGTGAATATACTTTAAGGATTGGGCATAAACAGTTACTAAGTTATAAATTAGGACCAAGCACCCAGGGATTTAGAGAAATCCAGAAAACAATGTTGTTTGCATAAATGATTTGTCCTTTTTATGTAGAGAAAGTGATTCTATATACTGTATTGTCATTTATATTTGTGGGTCTCAAATTTCATGCTTTTGGATAAAGATATATTTTTGTGGGTATTTAATTGTGTGGTTTTGTCTCACAAAGTTTGCATATTTGTAGGTATTTAATTTCATTGATTAACCTCCAAAGATACCTCAGATAAAGAATACAAAAGAACAAAACTGAGGACAAAAAAAACCCCAACAGCTTCATCAATAGTTACTATGATTATACAACCTGTATGAACACAAATAAAACACTTTGCAAGATAAACCACTTTCACTCAACATAAAAAGTGTCTGATGCAGCCAATGATACTAAGATGTTAATCAGTTATTAAGGTACTTGTGTATGATCTCTTCCTTAAAACACTGTCCATAAAATTGCATCATCAATTATTTTCTTATGATCATGGTGAAAAAGGATTTAGATCCATGCTGACTTGGATAATGTCATCATTCCACAAGTGAATCAAACACATAACCAGCTGCCCCATGCACAATCCATCTGACAAGCAGGGTTACCATTTAACAGGGAATCACCCCCATGTATGGGCCTGCTACATCTACACATCCAATGTGTGTGTCTATGTGTGTGTGTTTATGTATGTATGTATGTATGTATGTATGTATGTATGTATGTATGTATGTATGTATGTATGTATGTATGTATGTATGTATGTATGTATGTATGTATGTATGTATGTATGTATGAATGTATGTATGTATGTATGTATGTATGTATCTATGAGTTTGTGTATATATATATATATATATATATATATATACACAAACTCATAGATACATACATACATACATACATACATACATACATACATACATACATACATACATACATACATACATACATACATACATACATACATACATACATACATACATACATACATACATACATACATACATACATACATACATGTTTGCAAGCTTTCTTTCTAAGTAATCTCAGACCCACCTGGGCCTCTGTTTTAAATGCCAGTATGACCATCTCTTCAGGAAAATTAACTGTTATGAGTTTTTACAAACATTAGGAGGTCACATTTGCATCATTTCAGTTAGAACCAGCTCCATATGAAAACAAGTGTTTTAGTGAAAATCCCATGTCTATACAACCATCTCATGAGGAATCTTGTAATGAAAATATCACATCAGTAAAATCATTCAGAAGGAATAGTGATAACAAGATGTTTAAGATGGCAATCATGGTGAATGCTAGATTGGTATCATTTTCTTTAGGACTGGCTAGACATAAAAGTCTTTAAGTGAAAATTTCATGTTGGTTACACCATCAGTTTGGGAGTAGTAACAATGATAAGACTTTTAAAATGACAACCATGGTCATAAGACATTGTCCCATGTTAGCAGTAGACATAAGAAAACATGCAATAAAAAAAACCATATTGTGTGACCATCTGTTCAGGAAGAACAATAATAATGAGATTGCCAAGATGACCAATTTCATTTAGCAGTAAGTAGATATAAATAATTGACAAGTCCACTTTGGAGGAGTAAAAAAAAATATTTCAAGATGGCCACTGTGGTAACCATAATAGATGTCAGCTTAGCACAATTTTCATTTTGAGCTAACTGCTGTAGGGATCATAAGTCTTCTTGTTTAAAACGTAGGTTCTTGTAACCATGAGGTTCTTGGAATACTCCTGAAAGAAGGGAAAGTGATGCTGATTGCTCTGCAACTCTCTAGGTCTTTCAGCTACATGATAAATATTAGGGGATCTATGGTGTACTTGAAATAACATACAGTACACTAACTCTCTGTGCCCTTGAAGTACAGAAATTCACATTTTAGGCTTTACTGTTTTATGAAAATTGACTTATAAAGTTGTCAAAATATGAAAACTTAGAAATAGATATTGGCTATTTGTTGGGTCATACAGTCTACATGAGACGTTGAGTTAATGAAATACCAATGCAGAGTCAACAGATTTTTGTGAATTGCAGTACAGTATGGGACAGCTGTTTACCAGGTGTACTCTCAAACTCAATTCATTCCCATCATTTGGATGTAAAAAAAGTTATAAAGAAAAAAATGTGTATGTCCATGTTGTAATGAACTGTGGTTGCATTCAAGTTCATTGCAGCTCAATGTGGATATACACATTTCCCTTTTTTAAAGAGGATTACCAGTGTGGGAAATCAGGGGGTATCTTTACTATAAATTTTCAGCCATTTGCAGAAATGTGAAACTCTGGAATTAACTTTAAGACAATTTTCAACATTTGCACAGGTACATTTCTTTTTATAATGTACAAGAATGATTTTCTGAATAGCATGTTACATCAGTGTTGTTAATCTGTTTAAAAGTAACATATTGTCAGAAGTGATTGTATGAAGTTCCATGTTCCATTATTTTTCATAGCATTTGTTGCAGCATTGAAAAAAAAAATGCAATGTAAACTTTATTTTGAAACTAGCACCATTTTAATTAAGTGGAGTGGGTGAAGCCTTGTGTTAGACTTTCGTAATCATTAACACTGTTCTGTGGATATAATGCATAACAATTATTGAGTTATTGAGAAGGACTGTTGAGACGTTTGTTTCTTAGATTTTTTTGTTACATTCAGAATTCTTCAGAATTAAATTGTATACTGATAATGCCCATTTGGTCATTATAGTAATTCATCTCTGGATTTTTGGAGCACTGGTGAAAGTTAGGATGGCAGAGGGCAAAATTTCTTGCTTTACATCTCCAACATTGTTCAGAATGATATATTTGCATTTTTTTCATCTACTGGGACTGTCATTAATTTTTATATCTTTTAGTAAAGTCAAGTGATGTTGGACACAGAATGGATGAAACTAACTGCTTTAATGCTCTGGGAAAAGTACTTCAATTAGCATATAGTATACTAATTGTGTGTCCTTGTATAGAAATGAATTGTCACAGTGTAGGCATTATAAATTTCTGAAAGTGCATTTTGAAAATTTAAAGTATCAAAATACTAACAGAGTTGCTAATTTTTTTTATAAAATCTACTTCAGTTCTGGAAGTGAAAATAGCCATGTGTGGTTAACAATTTTTGGGGTTTTTTTGTACATCAGAAGTTCAGCTTAATTCTGTACTCAAATGAAAATCATTCAGATGACAAAATAAAGAATATTTTAGTTCTTTAAAGCTCTCTTAGGATATAAACATTTCTGTTTTCATACGATGGTTTATTAGTGGAGAATCAGGAGGATTCTTTTATTTACATTTTCAGACCAGTGTAAATATGCAGAACCTCAAAGTAGAAAACTTGTCAAGATGACACAATGACAGCCATGATGACTGTCAGATTGGCACCATTTTCTTTAGGACCAACTAGATGTAAGATGGTTTTTAGTTAACACCCCATGTTGATTTGACCATCCAATCGGAATTAGCAACTATAGCAAAATTTTGCAGATGGCTGCCATGGAGGCCATACTGGATGTCTGAGGGGCACTATTTTCATATAGAACTATTTTGGAATGAATGTGTGAATAAAGTTTCATGGCAGTTCCTAGTAATTTAGTGAAGTAGCAATAACAAACTTATTCTAATGAATGAATGAATGGCATTCAACAGACTGTCATGTACCATCAATGCATGCTTATAAATCAAGTCAAACATTGCACACCTGCAGACCAGGGTATATGTTTCTTTGTTCTACTGACAAACTTTATAGTACAAGATCTGCCAATGCATTATGCAACTGCAGATCTGGGTCTGTGCAGTTCGCATTTGGACTTGACTCTTAAGCAAGTACATACATCAAGCTTCTGTCTGTTATCATTAGAGCTAAAAATGGGAATGTGTAAGGGTGTCTGATTAATGTTTAATTTGACTTACTATCAAGATTCTGGTCATGATTAGAAATTAGCAATGAAATTAAATGCATTGGACCTTAAGTTGCTGTTAATGAATAGATTCTGTGTGCCAATTATACATATTACATAATAAATGACATATATAACAAATTATACATATTACATATCAAATGACACATTATATAACAAATTATATACATTACATAACAAATCACATATAACAACTTATAAATAAGACAAAAAATGACATATTACATAATAAATTATACATATTATATAACAAATTATACATAATACATAACAAATGACACATATTACACAACTGTCTACCATACAATTGATTTTATGCCATAATTTATCCATGCACCATTGATTTTGACCATTAGGGATGCATGTGCCTACTCACAGCTAAATAAAGTGAATCTGGAATATATAGTTTAATTGGTTGACTAAATTTGTAACATTTAAGCACATACTGTAACAGATTTAATCAGCTATTTGTACAACAGTGTCCAAGAAACTTTAAAGGATTAGAAATTAAATTGTTATATAATACTTACAATAAACTTGCTGCTACAGTACAATGTATGAGAGAATGACTATTGTTGTTATATGTTGTTTTCTGTTTTAATTCAAACCCTTTTTTTTTTCTTTTATATTACAGCTTCACAAACTGGTGTTGATTGCTGCCTGCCCCAATATTTTAAATATGTTGGAGTACAGAGAGGAAGGAAAAAATATCCAGATTTTTCTTCCACTGGAACTAGATCAAGTGGCTGTGGGACAAATTCTTGATTACCTCTATGCTGGGGCCGTACAGCTAAGGGCAGATAATATTGATGGGGTGGAAAAACTTGCAGACTATTTGAAAATTGGTTCCCTTATACAGCACTGTGAAGACTTTAGGTCATTACTAAATCCCTATGGCACCAGTGAAGAGGACCAGCCTTCAGATTCTGAGTCCTGCACCAATGAGAAGGACTTAGAAAAATGTCAGTCCTTCCCAAGGGATGTTGACAAGAAATTAAACTCATCCTCTTCAAGATCTGCTAGTTCCAAAGAAGATGGAATGGAAGTTGATGTATCAAGTGAAGAAAATGTTCTGTTTCAAACAAAGGTTACTACATATATAACTGTTTGATCTTGGTTCATCTGCTGCAATGTACTAAAGAGCTTATATGATTTTTATCAAAAAATTGTTTATTAGGGGTGGAGAAACAGTAGTTCAGCTTTGCCCATTATGGAGACATGGTACACATTAAAGGGGACAGTTGTTATTGATATTTAATTTCATATGTTTTGTTTCTTGGTATTTATACACAACTGTTTGTAACATCTCAAGCGAATTGAAAGTATTAAATCTTCTTTGGTAAGGAAAAATTATGGACTGTTCAGACAATTTTGATAAATGCTTGATTTTGGTGGTTAGTCTGAAAAGTGCTTGAATTTAAAATTGGCTCCTTAAAGTACTGGAAAAGTGCTTGAATGTGAGGTTGGCTCTTTAAAGTATGGTAAAAGTGCTCATTTTGAGGTTGGCTTCTTGAAGTACTGAAAATTGCTTCAATTGGAGGTTGGCTCCTTAAAGAACTGGAAAGTACTTGAGAAAGAGGTTGGCTTCTTAAAGTGCTGAAAAAATAATTGAATTTGAAATTAGTCATTAAAATACTTGAAAATGCTCAGTAGTCCACAAAATATACTTGAAATTGGATATAAGTTTATTTCATTGACAAACATTAGGTTTCTATTATAAATATCCATGACTAAAATAAAGGTCCACTTTAAAAAACCAGAAACTCATTGTTCCTGGAATTCTACATCCGTGTTGTTTCAGATGCTTATTCAGTAAAGATTCTGCTTATGTGTTCTGTATTCATCAGCTTCATTTGGATTGTAATCAGCAGATGATGCAGTATTGATGGGGTTGTTATGGCCGGTAAATAAAGTCAGTCAAGTGCTCAGCAATGGCATGCATATACACATGCAATAAGTAGCATATATAGGTATAGTTTCTAAACAGTAATATAAGATCTATATATACATGTTGTGTTGGTGAAAAGGAAATTGACATTGGATCAGTGGGTGAAAGTGCTTTAAGGTTTACTTGGCAAGAGGAAGTCCAAAATGATTGAAATATTGACAAAAAAATGATTGAAATATTGACAAAAAAGATTGAAATATTGACAAAAGATGATTGAAATATTGACAAAAAATGATTGAAATATTGACAAAAAAGATTGAAATATTGACAAAAGATGATTGAAATACTGTCAAAAAATTATTGAAATATTGACAAAATATTGTTGAAATATTGACTGTAATAATCAATTTAGAAAAAAAGTGCCCTTTGCCACAAACCTTGTGTCATATACATAGTTTTATACTCAATAGTTAATTAGTCAAAGTACCCTTTATTGCACCTCTGTATTGGTCCACCAATTTGTATGAATCAGATGGTAGCCCACTGGGGTACCTGAGGGAAAGAACTTTGTAACACAACATAAATTCATTAGTTCAGAGAATATACTTTAAGGCAATATTTTTACTCCTCAGAATTCCAAGTCCTTATGTAAGTTATTCTTCATTGTAAATCATCCTGTAATAAGTCTAAAACAAGCTTTCCTGGTAGCCCATGGCTTTGGGCATACTGTTTTGGTGACTGACTATCACCTGTGCTTTGATTTTTTTGAACCAGCATTTGGTAGAGTTTATAATTGGCAATCAAAGGCTTGGGAGGTGGTCAGAGATCAGACATACAAAAATGGCAGTTGCAAATAAATTTTCAAATACTTTCTAACAAAATGCTTTCTAACCAAACGTGTATTCATAGCTGGAAGGTATATAATGAAAATGACAAATTTTGCTTTATGACTGTTGTTTCAGGGTCTGGGGATGAGTAGTGTATCACTGTCAGGGTTAGGGTACTGTGTCACTATCAAGGTTATGATGTAGATGACAAATTTTGCTTATGACACCTATATCACTATCAGGATTAGGGGATGAACACTATCTCTAATAGGGTTAGGGTACTGTATCACTCTCAGGGTTAAAGTACTATATAAATATTAGGGTTAGGGAATGAATGCTGGTAGAGAGAATATATGTTTACAGCAAAAAAGTGTGTGGATTTTGTGATGACAAAACGTTACAGTTATCAGTTATGAAAACTTGTTCAGGGAGCAGATTATATATTTGGGATTTTGCTCTGAATGTTACATATACTATTTTAATTGCCAAAACTAGCTCACAGCATATTGTATCATTCAATGAGTTTAATTAATTTCTTGTCCATTAAATTGTCTTTTATTATTTTATATTTATTACAATTATAAGCAATTTTTTGTTTTGCATCGATGTAGTCTTGTTTTGTTAAGTGTTGTATTACAGTAGGACAGAATGATAGTTACGCTGTCATGCTTTTCTACAGGTAAGTGAAAATGTGCATTATTTGTTTAGTTTATGAATTGTTTGTTCTAGCCAAACAAGAACAGTAATAGTGGAGAATATCCAAACTACTCAGCACACGTCAAAGATAAGAAAGAAGACATGGTTCCTTGGCATTCTGTAGACCGGGCATGGAGAAAGTCCTCCACATTAGATGGCATGAAACAGGAAAATGTAGCTAAAAGGAAAGCCAGGGCACCAAAAAGAAAGGTAGCTCACACTTTATAGCAGCGTAAAATTCAGACTTTGTTCACTCTTAATTTGTGGATTGCCAATATTCCTTGATTTCAGGACAAAAATGACCACTTTTAAAGTCAGTAGGACCTCCTTCCTTCATCCAAAATATTCAATTATTGACAAAAATTGTAACTTGAAAGACACAAAAGTTGCTACTCTTGAAAGTAAATGAATTTAAAGTATTCAAAATTGTATGTATAGAATAAAACATTTTTTAATGTGCACTGAATAATTTTACTTTTGACTAATTTACATATTTAGCCCAGACAATGCAATGAAGTATCTTGAAAAAAAAATAACTTTTCTCTTTTTATGAGCTTCTTTTATTTTTCTAATTTGTGTTTTCTACTGTTATGGATTTCAACCTCTATGAGACATATATCCTTGTCAAACATCCTTGTGTACATGACATAATTTCTTAGTCTTCTAAAGACTTATATACATGTACACACACACACACACACACACACACAATGAAATGAACAAAGGTTCGTTTTTGTTTGTGTGAATCCACAAAAACTATATTTAGCCTACGTTGACCATGTTATGACCTTGATTGTTACCCATGGTCATAGTCATCAAAGAGAAGAACTCAATAGATAAACTCTTCACAACATTTTTGAGCCCACTTCCTGTAAATGTCTGTGTCTGTAAATAATGATATAATAATAACTGTTGTGGTACATGATATAATGTTCAGCTACCTCAGTAGTAACAAAATTCCTGACATCTGAAAGCAAACCAGACTAAATAAAGATTACCATATGAATTAAATATTGGTTTTGAAAACATTTTAGATAAAATATGGCAGCTTGTGAGGGGTAAAATTTGATATTTTTGGACTAATATGCCAGCTGTGTGCCATAGCAGAGGGGTAGTCACCCACAAGAGTTACTTTTGTACACAAACATGTTGATACCAAGAAAACTGGCCCTTTTGAAGAGGTGGCAGCCAGTGAGGAAGCTTGTGTATGAGACGAATCACTCCAATGGAACCATATTTATGATGTAGAGTTTAACATTAAATTTGTTGATATTCTGTATGATTATTATACTTTTTTTACCATTCACAATGATTTTTAGAAATGAGTCTGTCCTCCAAAATAGTATTGTTATATTTATTAAAGAAATAATCTCTTACAGTTGTTGTTTGGCTTAATGCCATTTTTCAGCACATGATAGGCTATTCATGGCGGCCAGTATTAATGATGGAGGAAGAAACCGGAAAAACACCGGAAAGAACCACCGACCCACGAGAAGCTACTTGCAAGCTTTCTCACATACCCACATTGGCTGAACCAGAGACTCAAACCCACGAAGACAGAGGTGAGATGGCAGTGATCCGTAATGGACAGCGCATTAGGCCACTTGGGGCCCCTAAATTTCTTACAGAGAATCAGTGCTGTAAAGATGGCAATGGCTTATGATGGATCTGTAATGAAGAGGATTCATAATGTAGAAAGTAGAAGAGTAGCTTTTATAAGTTGGTTCTGACCTCAGATTACAAATTAGTAATTTGTTAGCTTGCTTGTACAAAAGTGCAAGACAGATGACACAACACCCATGTGCCATAATGACTGTAATTGTTATTGTTGGGATTAAGAAATGTAAATCTTATATATTTTAGTTCAATTTTGCTTGTACTGTTATGATTTTTGATGTATGCACACATCCTGAAAAGTGCTATTACTACTTTGCAAAGTAGGTCACTGTGATGTATATTCAAGCTTCCATGAACATTGCACCTTTGGTATTTAGATCAGTTGGTGAAATATTTTTGTACAGTTATGAATTTGAAAAGTCTACAGGTATTGTGTGAAAAACTACACTATGGAGTCAGAAGTAGCTAAACTATAAGCCATTATAAAGTAATTTCTATGTTTCAGTTATTTTTAAAGTTTTTTTCTGCTTAGAATTGTATAAATATGCATAGCTGATTTCTCTGTCATTTTACAATTCCATTGTTTATTTTACAGGATTCTTCCGCCTCCCCAGTCCACATTAAAATGCCATCAGCATCCCATCTTAAAAGAATTAGTGGCCTCACTCAAAACACCCCACATTGCAAACCACTAAATCAGTTTGAACAAGAAAGAATTACAGTATTGGCAGCAGATGTGAGAAGTGATGAAACTGGAAATAAAACATTGTTAGCACCAAAGACTCCAGTCAGTGCAGAATCCTCTGTAGATTCTCAGAAATTCAGAGTTCTCAGAATAAAAGAAAATGGTATCTTAGAATCTTGTAAGACTGACACTGATCCAAATTCGAATGGAAAATTCAATGCTGATACTAAAGATGCTCTGATGAGTGGCAAAGATGGGGTGATTTTGCAGACCTGTGACATGTATTCGCCAGATCAAATCCTTTGGTTATCCAGTACCCTCATAAACGCTGTGGAAAAAGAAGCAACATGTCAAACAGATTCCAAAAAGCAGACACTGCAACAAGAAACAAGAACAAAAAGGAAGACCAAAACACCAATGAGAAAGGTAACAAATTTCTATTCCTTCCATGGAAAGGAGGAAACATATTTTGCCATACAAGTATCAAATCAGTGACATCTTGGGTTAGGTTTGACATGTATACTACATGTACTAGAATAAAAAGCCTTGCCTTGCAGGACTACTCAGTTATTGTTTAGTTTGTTTTCAGTTCCACTTAGGTTCCATTAATTTTTCATTTCTGATTATTATAGACTTCCATGGTTGGAAATTTAGAAGTCCCATATCTCCTGTCTTAAAGCAAGATCATTGCACCTACCGAAAAGCATACATTTATTAAAGTTCTAAAACTCATTACCATATTCCTCCAAAATGCATTAAAATTTATCAAACATGGCTTATACAAAATATTTTTTTTTTAATTTTACTACTAAATCTGCTGGATCATAAAAAAGGAGGCTAATTATATTCCTTATTAGCCAGGCTTTCGGCATATTGGCATACATTATTGTTACAAATGTATATGCTAGTTTCAGAATGACTTTTCTAAGGTCTGTTTAATCAGTTTATTATAAATCTCCATAATTTTATAAATTTCTCACCATCACCAGCACAGATTTGCACAGCTGAGTTCTGTTTCTCGCTTAGTGAGGTCATCTTACATAATATGTATGGTATTCAGCAATATGAGCAGTTCCTGTCATGTCAGAACTGAAGTTAGTCGATAAATCACCCCACCGACCCCCAATCTGTGTTGATAGTAATGGACATTTTGTGGGTCTTATGTCAACTGTTCATTAAAACATGCAATTTTATTTCATTCAAATCTTTCCACAACCACTAGAAATACCAGTAAGTATATTAATATATAAAGATGTGTGCAAGACTGCCTGCAGATTTGTGCAGATTTTAATGAATAGCTGTTATCAGCCCCTAAATCTCAGTCAAGGTCATGATGGGTGACGGACTGAAGGTGATTACTTTATGTACACCCTGACATCTAGGGCTGATAAAATTCCATAGCCTAAGATCCTTTGCTATTCATTTTCCAATCAGACAAGTAAAATATCCCAGGGCTCTAGTCTGGTACAAGTGTTTTTTCAGCTCTTCTGTTCATAAACAAGAGGAGCTTATGGTATGGTCTGTTGTGTGTTTGTATGTTAGCGCAAGCTTGTTATTGTTACTCCTCCAAAACAACATGGACGATTTTCATAAAACTACATGCAAATTCATCTAATGGTATTGTTGAATCTAAATGAAAATGGTAGCATGTAGACATCTAATATGGCCACCACAGTGGCTGTTTTTAAAATCTTACCTCTTTACCGCCTGAATGGATGGTCATTTCAACAAGAAGTTTTCACTAACAGTTCTTAAAATGTTAGTTGGTCCTAAATGAAAATGTGGCCAGTCTGATGGCAGTTACCATGGCCATTTTGATAATCTTGATATCACCATTCCTAAATGAAAATCAGTATTTACATGGGTTTTCCCAAAAGGACTTCTGATGATGTCTAGTTGGTCATAAATCAAAATGTGACCAAACTGATTCCCAATATTGTCACCACAGTGGACATCTTAAAACTTTTGTCATTGCAACTGCTTCTGAATGGAAAGTTAAATTGACATGGGATATTCACCAGAAGAATACTTATGATGTTCAGTTGTCAGAGGAGTGCAGAACAAAAAGTACAGTTACACAGGCAGACTGTACTTCAAAACAAATAACTAATTCACTCATAGTTCAAATTTTTTTATTGCCTCTACAATAACTGCTCCGGTGACCTAGTGGTTAGAGCATCTGCTATGGATGCGGGACGTCGTGGGTTTGTTCCTCGGTCAAGTCATACCAAAAACTTAAAAAAATGGTACTAACAGCTGCCTTGCTTAACGCTTAGCATTAAGAAGTTAGTGTTAGGACTGGTCGGTCTGGTGTCAGGATAATGTGACTGGGTGGGACATCATGCTACATGTCTGCGGCTTGATGCCCCAGTGCTAGACATTACTATAAACTGCCACATTGCAAAAATCATAGCGATATGACTGAAAAATTGTTAAAGCTATGTTAAAAATTATACACACCACACCACACCACACCACCTCTACAATGTGTGCTTTGTGCATCAAATATTAAAATGTATTAAAAATATCCTTGATCCAGTAAATGATCTTTTTCAGATGGAGGCCTTTGTCCATGGTGAAGCTTTGAAAGAACACGAGCAGCAAGAATATCAACTAATTAAATGTCAGTACTGCAATAAGACATTTAAATATCCATCTTACCTAGCCCTTCATGAGAGAGTCCATTTTGGAGATAAGCTAAAATGTGAGGTCTGTGATGAACAGTTTGAAACATCAAAACTTCTACAGAAACATCAGAAAGAACAACATGATAAGGATACATTGTATAAATGTGACGTCTGTGGAAAAACATTTCCTTATGCATGCTACCGTGACCGCCATTACAGAATTCACAGTGGTGAACGACCCTACAAGTGTTCTGAGTGTGGAAAGGCATTTGCACGTGCCAATGATCTGACTATTCATGCAAGAATTCACAGTGGTGAGAAACCTTACAGTTGTCCAGACTGTGGAAAAGAATCTGCAAGTGCAGCCCAGCATTATCGACATATAAGAATTCACACAGGATCTAGGCCACATCAGTGTGACAAATGTAACAAGACATTTTCGCAAGCTTCAGAACTGGAAATTCACCTTAAGATTCATAATGGAGAAAGACCATTCAAATGCAAGGAGTGCAATAAAATGTTTACTCACACAAGTCGGTTGAAAAACCATACAGAGAGGGTTCATAGTGGAAAAAGACCGTATGTGTGTGAAATCTGTGGTAAGACTTTTGTTGACTCATGCAATCTCAGATATCACCAAAGAGTGCATGAAAGAGACTCTTAAATTACATTATAATTAATAATATATATTATTGTATAGACATAGATATATTTGTATCTGTTAAAATTTCTCTTATTACAGGAAAACTTTCAGATTTTAAAATATCCTTTAAATATTCTAACATAAAGTATATTCTCAGAACATACTTTTATTGTGAGAATTCTTCATTTTGGTGTTTTTTTCTGCTTCTAATAGAAAAGTAAAATGCTGATCACTACACAAGCTTGCAGTGCTCCAAATTTGTATGGTATCATATTTTACTTGAAAACTACACAGACAAAAATATGTGATACAGTTTTAAATATGAAAAGTTATCACACATGTGAATTGTGCAGTTTTTATACCATATACCTTTCAGACATTTAAATCTTGGGTGTCAATTATCACCAAAATTTAACTGCCCTTTGTTTTTTTTTTCCTTTGTTTGAACTAAATATATGTTATTGCTACTCCTTCAGAATGGATGATAATATCAACAAGGGAGTTTTCACTAAAAGACTAAGCATGATGTATAGCTGGTTTTAAATGAAAATGACGTTGATCTGACTTACTGCTGCTACGCAATGCATTCAGCAAAGGTAGATTTGTGAATTTACCAAAGGGTTTATTTTCACAAAGAACTCAAATATTGCTTATTGCTAGAAAATACTTTTACTGCAGTCAAAATTAGTTGTCATGCTGAAATCAATACACCTGTATATTTTTTTTTATTGGTTGGTTTTGAATTTTTATGTTGCAAAACTACTAACAAAAGGATGCATTTATTTCAGTAGACACCATATTTATATTTATGATGTCTAGTGATAACAGTATGTTATAGGACTGGTAGTTTTGATTTGAAGATATGTTACATAACATATATCTGATAAATAAATAAAGCCTTGTGCCATTTACAAGAAAGCCTGTGAGTTGACCTATCAAAAGCAAATTTGGAAATCATGCCATTCTGTGAATAATGTTAGTGAATCTCAAATTTCTTGTTAGTTTTCTGGATAAAATCTCAAGACATCACTATTCAGAATTTTTCAAGCAAGAAAATATTTGTTGCTGTTAATGGCTACCATTTTACATTTTCACCAGTTACTTTGTTTATTATAGTTGTTATTTCTGTAGCTGCAAATACAATATTATGGAAACTCAAATAAATTCTTTAAAAGTGTTAGACTTTCGTTTGTTAACAGTCTTGTTACATATAAAATTTGTCTCTTTAATTGGATATGGGCATGTAAGAACAGTAATATAAAACTACAATATTGGTATTGTATATAGTAGAAAATAAACTTGGACGATTACAAGTACAGCTGCCTTCTGTGAGTAGTAATACCAATGATGACCCAGTTTGACTAAATTTCTCAACATTTCCCAGAAAATGTAGATTTTGCATTATCTCATTTATGGCATTTGTGACAATACTAAGATTTTTTGTGACAGTTAATACTGGAATATTTGTGACACCTATGGTGCAGGGATTAAAAAATAATTCTTAACTGTAAAATCACATACCTACAAAACTTTCTGTTCTTGAGACTGAGATGAATTCCTGAACTTTTCTTCAAAGATAAAACAATACTAATTTCATGAAAATTGGATATTTTGACTGCATTTTAATTGACCATAATCTTTAGGAAAAATTTCTAAATCAAGCAGTAAGACAGATATTCAGAAATCTCACTTTGGAAGTGAAATTTCAAAATGTTTGCTGGAACTGGGACCAGAACAGAGTTTCTCAGAATTTTGCATGAGTTTCAGATTTTCAGTATCTTGTTTGTTATATTTCATACCATATCAAGATTGATCAGATGAAGCAAAATAAAAGGATGCAAAATGACATTTTAGTTTTAAAGTTGAACACCTGGAAACCTATTCATATTTCTAAAAAAAAAAAAAGTGTTCGAAAATTCCTCAAATTTGAGGAAGTCCTCAAAATTTTGTTGGATTTATTATATTATGACTAATCTCATACCCAGGTTTCTGCTGAATGTTGTGAAACAATTTTGTGAAGTAAGCAGTGAGAAAGTTTTTTTATAAAACAATCAGTCTGCAGAAAATATTTTTAAATGTATATTGAAACATTGTTATTGTATTGAATGGAAACGTGGTGCAGATTTAAAATTAACAAAGGTTGCATAGAGATTGAATAAGTAAAGAGTCTGTAAAGTGTTTTTCATTCATATAAAACCTGGATAGTAAGTGAAGATGTATGTACTTATCTTTTAAAATTAGCTGTAATTTATATGAAGTTATTTTGTTATTAGAAGATTTTTATTGTGAAATATATCACAATATAGATAATTTAAAAATCCTGGTATTTACTTTTATCAGATTTCACTGCATATAACTAGGTGATGACTGATTGAAAAAGAAAGTAGCAAAACAAAAACTCAGAAAAGAGAATGTAAAGAAATAATTAGCCCCACAATTATTTTATTTGGAATGAAATAATATTAAAAAGAGTTAATTTTTCTTTAAATTTTGTTGCAGTTTTAAATACTGATATATGCCTTTATTTTTAATAAAACATAATCGAGGACTTGTGTACTCGTATTTCATATACCATTATTTTGACTTGTTTGTTTATTACTAACTTGATTTTTACAGTAATTACAATTTTTAGTTAATCTGTGTTTACATCATCAAAGAAGTATGTAAAATCATTGCAGTTTTATTAATTTCTACAACATTCCTTGTTATAAAATCAATACAAAGCTTTTTTTGGAAACAGAAAAATCAGCCCTTTCTCCTGTCAGTTTATGCTTGTGATGTAATTTATTGTATTTTCTTTTCTTATTTCTCAATAAATATGTTCGTAAATTTTACATCCAATTTGTAATAATATATATTTATAAAGAACATAATCTGTGAAAGTTTTTAAGTAAATATTAATTGATGCCATTACATTTAATTTTTTATTTTTGGAGCTGTTGCTTTTTGCCTTTTGCATATTATCAGAATTATTGTGCTTTTACAGTTTCAGTTGGAATAAACATTAGGTCGAAGGTTAAAGTTTCTGTTGCTCTCTATATAGCATTTAATAGTTAAAATTGCTTAAAAAAGTTTTTGATTCTTGTTCTTATAAAGGATAATACTCCTTTATAATTTTGTTTTCTCTTGCAAGACAACGGCATTAGGGTCATCATATTTGTTGGTAACAATATTATCATGTATGTTACAGATGTTGACATTCATCTGATATAGCATATAATAATGTTCACAATAATGTTCACTGATACTGTGTTGCAAGAAAACCATGTGCAGCTAATTTAAATATAAATTTTCATAGGGTCATATTGTATTGACAGCTTTCCCACAGGATAAAGTTTCATTTCAGTAGCAACATTACAATTTATATATATATATATATATATATATATATATATATATATATATATATATATATATATATATATATATATATATATATAAAATGAAGTTATTTTCATTTTGTTGTAAGTTGAAATTATAGTTCAAAATTAAATATTGAATTGATATTTGATATACACATTTAATGTTGCCATTGGATTATGCACTGGGATAATATCCTTATAAGCCACACTTGCAGAGGTTATTTCTAATTTATTTATATTTATTTAAATGTTTGTACATATGTCTCCAGATCATTGTATTCTAGGTTAACTACAGTATACTTTTGTTCGGTGCAGAGTATTTTGAGATATTATCTCATATGCTAATAGAATTCATCATTTCTAGAGCCTTGTCATAAAATGGCAGTTACTTTTTATGTAGCTTTTAGAAGAGGGAACTTGATGGTCACCTTCTGTGCATTTGTTCAGATACATTCAGCTCATTCAATTTAGGTCATACAAACTATGTTTAATATCATATCTACTTCTGTAGAAACTGAAAAGCATAGACCCAGATCTGCAGTTGGATGTTGTTATACTGTATCTATGTCAATTGTTGTTTTATTCTATTCAAGATGTCAAGCAAACATAACAAATCCTAGCCTTGAGATAAAGAGCTTTTGAAACTGGATTTTAGCACAGAACTTTTATTTCAGCCAATCGAGAAGAACTTTACATCTGTTACATCACTTTTGATTGGTTGTATCTGTTGGATCACTTTTGAATGGTTGTGAGTGAAAATTCAGTTTCAGAGATTTTTGATCTTTCATTATGATCTTCTGATTTTTAGTAAGTATACTTATTTTGAGCTTGAGTTTTTGTTTTAATCAATCCCTTCTTATGATCTCCATGCCAGGGTGTGATTTCCAGGCCAGATGATATCCAGATGGTTATAAAACTTTAAAATTTAGTTTTATCTTGAGATTTTGTGACAACCAGTCACAAGCTTTGCTTTATTTGCCATTTTTGATTGGCTGAAAGTCCAGGTGCCTTATTCTGTCTTAGTCTTTGTTGCTATCATTTTCCTATGGTGCATTCAGGGGTGAATACAGTGGGCAAAATCACTTTAATGCTTGTAATGCACATTTTAAAAAAAATCATGTCGAAAGGTAAATATTTGCAAACGCATTTATGTCATGCATGTACTTTGTGAAATTTCTTGTTTCACGTGCTGTATGATGCAAATAAAACTAACAAAATTTCTCACTGATATTTATTTTTTTTTTTAAATAATGCTTTCATATCTTCAGAAAAAGAAGTAAAAATCACATAAATCAGATTAAATTTATTGTTGCAAACTTGTCAACAGGCATTTACACTTCAGATAAAATTGGAATTAATATTGATTAGGAACAAAATCAAGTTCCAGATATTCCCACTTATAAGAAGTCTGTTAGCAAACTGCACATACCCAGATATGCTGTCACATAATGAACCAGCACATTATGCCGTGGTAGATAGAGATCTTTGTTGTTTGCAGTTTGACTGGATTTATAAGTGAGCATATACGGTAAGTCATCATTTGTAGAATTTGCTCATAAAACAGTTTGCTGGTGAAACTCAAGGAAATCTCTATCTCTCATTATCTCATTCTGTGCATGTTTGTGTGTATGTGTGACAATTACCTTTCCTGTCTGGAAAGAAAATACTCACAAGAAACATCAAAAAGTGCATATTTGAATTGAAGGAATATTCTGCAGATGGTGACTATATTGATAACTTTGGAATAAAGAGTTTCTTTTGCAGATCAAATAACTAGGCCATTTGTAGAAGAGACAATTGGCCCTGTCTATTAACATGCAAGATTGACAATTAAGCAGCATAAAATTGCCTGAATTTTGACAAATGTAAAGTATAGTAAAATTTATATATCTGTACATTTAATGTTTCATTTACATCCTGGGGCTTTACAATGGTTAAAATATTTTCCAGGACAGAAACTAATAGGCAGATGAGATCACTTTGTTTCTCATGGTCGCAAATATCTCTTTTGTTTGTAAGTTATAAACTGCACATTAACTGGAAGACTCTGAAAAGATAATTGCAAGATTTGTAATTGAATGAATTTCAACTTCTTTCAAGAGCACTCTGGTGTTACTAAAATTGTTATCTCTGATATAATGCATAATGCAGTTTAAATGAGCAGTGTAACAAAATTCTTGTCATACTTATTAAAGGGATCAAAATTAGAACTTATCTATCGACAAAATTGATAATAAAAAATGTAAACAATAATAAAGTTACAAGAAAATAGTATGTGATTGGCACTTTTAATTCTCATCATTTACCAAAAGGTAGTTATTTATATTTTTATCATCAAGGGAGATTCTAAAAATTGGCCACAAATTAAACCTGAGAAAGTAATACAACAGTAATGTATTGTAATAATGACTTAAGTATTTTACACCCATTGACTGTTGCCTGGACTCTGCAGCTGCTTACCTTAAAGTTATCGTAACCAATGACAAATATATTGAAGAAAGGTAGTCCTCATTTAGATTTCCAGAAATTATTTCAGAATATTTTCTAAATTATATCATTCATATTTATTAAGACAATTGAGCTGCTTTCAGAATAGGTTATATTAAATACATGCTTGAAAAGTTCTTGATCATTCCAATTTCACATGATGCCTGTAAAGTGATCACTTCAGAATCTTTAACTTAATTTTTTAGAAATGATTGGATAGAATATAGATATAGTTGAAATTTACTAATAACTAAATGCTAAAATGATCATAAATAATTGCATACAATGTAGCTAATTTTTGCAAAATGTACAAAATGATATAACTAATTGATTGAATTGTAACTAATTGCTACATAATGTACAATTAGATACTTTATTTTTAATTTTTATATGAATTGCAAATATTATGCCAAAGCGTTGTCTCAATTGTACAGTCTTCAAGATGCATACAAGGTCTAACTTCCAAGAAACATCTTGGCAGAATTAAAGACTATTGTTATGTGTCTTGCCTTGTTCAAAAGTAACAAAAAAGTGTGAAGCCAACCAACTTTGTAAAATTTAACAAATAATTTATTTTCCTAGAAAAAAAACAAGGTAAAAATAAGGAAAATGACATGGTTTATAAATTAAATCCAAAATAATCCAAGAATTAAAAAATATCAGTCCTATCAATAAAAAGTTCTAAGTGAATCACAGTTTGAATCCTGATGAAATTCCAAGATGGAAGGCAATGACATCTTCGATGGTCTGCTTCGTCCTGATGTTTCAACAGTTCTTTGTTGAATCACAAAGAATAATATTCCAGTTAGAATTTCAAATAATTTTCAGCAAATGGCTTTGTCCAAAATGTCTGTAAAGGAGCACTAATATGTATTTTTTTTCAGAGAAATAAATTACTAATTCCGAAAAATATAAAAATTATTATTCTCAAATTGGTCACAACAAAACAAAAGGCATAAAAGCACAACTGGCTATTTCTTATGAAAAAAAAATTATACAGTTAAGCTGAGATGCAAAATAAATTCCTGAATGAGGTCATGTGACCATCAGCTGGAACATTGTGGAAACTTTTTCACATGTCTAAAGACATGTACTACAGAAATGGTCTTGATTCCACTTAGTGAATCTTATTCTTAGAATGAATCAAAAATGTTGTTTACAACAAACTCTATCTGATTTCTGAATTAAGGTCAGCAATTGGCTAAAATGTTTCAACTACTGATTGTTTATCAGGGGAAACAACTGAATTGAATATCTCAAACAAAAAATTAAATCCATTAGACAAAATTGTCATTAAAATAACATGTAATAAAAAAATAAATAAATTTTTTTAAAACTAACAAATAATTAAATTACATATATGTAACACCATAATTCACCAAAATCAACAAAACAGCCAAGAAATGACAAAGTTTGAAATGAAAAGTATTGTAGAAGAAAGTTTAGCAACGTAAACAATAAAATTCACTTCAGAAGGAGCATTCGGTTTGCTTTAAAACAAATTGCAACTTGAACATGAAAATAATTAGTTTGTTCAGTATATTTATTGATACAGAAGGATCCTTTTACAGATTTTTTTTATTTTCAAACTGTTTAATAAGATTTAGAATAAATCCAGAAGGACACTGGTCAATTTGAAAATAATGAAAAAGTCGAGTAGAAAAAAAAAATCAAATTATTTGCATGTAACTTCTTTTTGCTTGTAGGATTTGCATTATTTTCAAGTTCAATTCAAGATCTAAACATCAGAACCTTAACTGTATTTAATCTATACAAAGTGAACCTACCTGTACAAAACAAAATAAAAATGATATCACAATACCACTTAAACCATATAACATTCCCAATACAAGATTCAAACCTTTTCATCTATTACACTTTGCACAAATTCCTTATCCGTTCCTTTTAATACAGTTAACAAGCCCTCAAATCCTTGTTAAAACATTTCTCATCTAAAATATTTATGTTTTGGCTTTCATGCTGATGAGTAACTTTCTCAAGTCATTATTGTAACTGAAATTTAAAAAAAATATAATATTACAACTCCCTTCAAGCTAATACATAGCATTTTAGCCACACCTGTAAATTATTTCTTCTGACACTTATACCACCTCATTCAAAATTAATTTCTCTCATAATTCCCACATGAACACAGCTTGGCCAACAAGAATGTTTTTGGCAGGTTCAGAGGAGAGTGTGCTGGCTAGCCAAATATTATTGAGTTCATTAGCTTCTGCTTGAAGATGTATATGACTTAGAATGTTGACAGCATTGAGATCAACCTGGTAAAGGACATTGCATGGACGGCAATAAAATCAATCACTGAGTTTTACCACATTATAACTGTCACTTAGTATGGACCATAAGATGAGCATCTACCAAATCACAAAAACTAGTCTCACTGTCGTGGGTACTAATTATAGGATGACCTAAGACAATATTATAATGCAGGCATATGCCATTACTAAAACGTTCAGTTGGAACTGCTGAGGCTTGGAATGACAGGAACAGCAACCATTCACCTTGGCCATGGAAGATGCTAATGTTGACCCCAATCAAGGTCTCGAGGAGCATCTAGCTACCACACTTGGTGTTTGTATCCAAGAGTTATATTTAACTGTTTTTCTAAGTGTGGCCCGAATGGATTGAGCATGAACCACCATCCCAGCCATTTCACTAATGACATAAATAGGTCTCTTGCCTGTAAGCCACATTACATCAACACTTAGGGTCTTCACAATATCATGCAGCTTCCTCACCCATTCACTGCTACATTATTCAAGCACTCAAATTGTCACATGCAAGTTATATGCAAACATCTCTTGGATGCACTGGTGCACAAACTGCAGACTCAACGATATCCTGCACATGATTGACACCAGCCTTGTCCCCCCCCCTCACACATTATGCTTGCATGAGAGTTGTAGCATAGCTCACATGAATTCCTGGCGAGGGCAACTTGAAACTATTTGGGCCACTTTCGTGATCCCGCTTGTAGATACACGCCAACACATAGGCAACTTTGGATGCCTCATTGGTGGCAAACAGTTTGGTCTCATTGTTGCAACTGTTGATATCTACCATGGTCACTGCATCCTTATATAGCACCTTTCATTGCTCAACTTTGCCATGCAGCAAAAGCAGTAGATTGTCCTTATTAGAAGCTGAAACATTTAATTACCATCAGTAGATTTTGTGCGTTATTGGCTGGCACATGGTCTGCTTCTTGAGCCACCAAATGGCACTGTCTTGTGAGACATTATCAGCTTCTGCAAGCCTTTAGATTTCTGCCACACTCGTTCAGTATCCTTGAGAGCTGTATTATATTGCCGCCAGCTAGCTTGTCTAGTGCTGTGAAGTATACATGGTATGTATTCTCTTGAGCTACAACCCTTAAACTTGTCTGTGCAGAAAGGATTGCAACAAGGCTCTTGCTCAGTGTGAACAGGGAACGGCTTTTTTTAAAATTACTAGTAATCAACGAAACCCACAAAGCTGAGGCCCACTACAATAAAACACCTACTCATATTCTTGCAGCTCAGTCGTTAGTGTATACCATTAAGGAAACTTAGGGTCATCACCATGCTTACTGTCCAGCTGTCCAGGTTTCGTCCTCATGTTGTTCTGCTTGCTGAGCAAACACTCCGTAGTATTTGCATTTATCTTCGTTAATGTCTTCATAATCTTTTTCAGCAAGATGTTGGCCAACAACTGCACATTGCAGTAACAGAAGCCTGCTTCAACCGGATCTAAAACACCTCAGAGAACATGGTGAGATATTTTATGATCTTTGCTTGCCAGCACAGCGGGAACGCCTGTGTGAGCATCAGAAGTCTCTGTTTCCTGTTTAAGTGATTCTACTGCTAAAATCGCGACTTTTGGTTCAGTGATATTAGCCACTTCCTCGGAGGTGCTTATAGAAGTTACACCGCACTTCAACGGTGCTAAATCCGACTTGAATATTGTCACGTTGTGTGAAAAAAAAATGTTAACGATTCCTACTCATGTTTATAAATGTCTTCTGATATAATTCGTAATTTAAAGAACTTTCGGCAATGTCAATACGTATTTAATAATATTAAGACTTTAGTCTGTTTCTGAACCGACATTATAACACCTCAGAGATACAACGCCACACCGTTTTCAAAGAGACCACCAATATCCACTCACAACTAAGATCATCGAATTTTAGGTGGTTTCTCACGCATATCCATATATATATATATATATATATATATATATATATATATATATATATATATATATATATATATATATATATATATATATATATATATCGTTCATTCATTGATATTTTGTACTTAGGGATCTATTCGACTCCAAAAAGAATTATTAACAAAGCTCAAGAGAAATCAACGAAATCGGAGTGTCTTCATGTATATCAGAAATCTAAAACCTTAATACGCGAGACTAGTTTTATCAAAATTTAGCAATAAGTGTACCATTAATTAGAGACATTTTTTTCCAACCCTAATTTGATATTTCCAAGATGGTAATTTATTCCAGGCGTAACATAATTCGTTACACCTATACTGAGAAATAGGGGGCTACATATATGAGGGAGGTTTAAGGGGATTAAATCTTACCTCAACATGTTGACCCTCATATCCCCTCCTTACATGATTTTGACATGGACCCTTTTCTGATATTTTATCACTAGAGTTAGTTTCGACCAACATTGGAAGTCCTGACAAAATTTGTCGAGAGAAATCATAGAAATAGGAAGGTCCTTTTAAGAACCTGGTTTGGAAAAAGGAGCAATATGTATTGATTCCTTCAATAACTTGCACAAAATTGAAATCCTGATTGTAAGGTCCGATTATATTTATAAATTTTTGAAACTTGTCAACTGTCAAATGCTCATTGATAGTATTTAATCAATGATATGGTCCAACAGTACCAACAGTTTTAGGAAAATGTGTCAACTCAGTTTGGGGAAATATGGTGCTAAATATGTGGGGACAGTACAAAGGCCGTAAGGAGATAAAATCATTGTTCCCCACGCGGGCCCTAACATGGATTTTAAAAGATTTTGACATGGACACTCATTTGAGATTTTGCATCAAGAGATATTCTTGATAATAATATTAGGATGGGGTTGTATGGTCCATCCTGTATATGGTCATAACATGCAAAGTAGGACTCGGTTGGTGCAAATTGTTGATGGAGTTCATCCACAATGTACATGCTTAGCATAGTCAACTCCCTTAAGTTTCCTACTATCTGATTCAGCTCCACAAATTTCATCCATACTTCATTTAGGGGTCCTACATATCCCAGGATACAAACTTCAACAAAGGGTCCATGACAAAATTACTTCTGGATGGAATGTTTTGATCCAATCGCGGACTTAAGATTCTATCCCCTTATATTGTTTATTTTGGCTTACTTATATTTATCCCCATATTTCTCAAAATCCTATGACGAAGTTTCTTCAAATGTTTCCAGTTGTTGGAGCAAATACTTACCTAGAACTTTCAAAGATGGGTTGAAATGAAAATCCTCTAAGTTGGGATTCAGGTGGTACAAATTACATTTAGGATCGATTGACAATGTACTACTTACAATGCCGGTACCCATTAGTTCTTCATATTTTGATAATTCCTCAAGACGAATTTCGTTAATACTTCTTCGGTGAGGGGGATCATACCAAAGAAGCAAAATATCAAAAAACCATTATGGTTATAAACGAACCGTTGTAGGATGGGATTGTAGGGTCCTTAGGTGGACTTGTAATCTCCTTGTGGCCTGTCCTCCATAATTGGGTATATACACTATTGTTCCAAATGAGCAAGACGAAAGTTGTGTTTCTTAACGTTTCCTACTTTTGGAGTAGATCCTTATCTAGAAACTGTCAAAGAGAGGTCCAAATGAAAATACTTTAAGTAAGAATAACGCAATTGCAGATTTTAATATAATCGATCTTGTCTGTGTCTACATTTACGTAACTGATACCGATAAGGACAGTTATTTTTACGATTAAGCTCAAATAATTTTAATCTCAATGCCGTTTAGGGGTCTGCGTGGACCCACTCCATCCACCACCGTATACCAATAGGTATGAATGTCCTGAAGGGTCTTTAGATTTTATTTATCATTTTTTGAAACGGGAATAAGTGCAAATCCAATTAAATTTGAATTAAGGAATAAGTAACCAATTCGATGTAATTTGTTTAGTAAAAAAGGAATGAATCACTGGTTACTTGTTCCTTATTGAATGGGGAATAAGGAATAGATAACGAATTTGCTGTTAGCCAAGTACAAGTGGTAAACAACGCATGTGTACAGTTGAGTGGAGAACATGGGCATAAAATTCATAAATGGATCAGTTTTATTGGAATAATCTCTTGTTGTATTGTCAATGGTTTTACATGTACATTTAAGACTACCATACCTCGATCAACGCTATCTGGAGTATATGTCTTCAAGAGTAGCAGCCCTTCATAAACGTTGTTTGGATTATCTATCTTCAAGAGTACCAGACCTTTATAAACATTGTATTGAGTATATCTCTTCAAGAGTACCAGACCTTGATAAACGTTGTATTGAGTATATGTCTTCAAGAGTACCAGACATTGATAAACGTTGTATTGAGTATGTCTTCAAGAGTACCAGACCTTGATAAACGTTATATTGAGTATATGTCTTCAATAGTAACAGACCTTGATAAACGTTGTATTGAGTATGTCTTCAAGAGTACCAGACCTTGATAAACGTTGTATTGCATGTCTTCAAGAGTACCAGATCTTGATAAACGTTGCATTGAGTATGTCTTCAAGAGTACCAGACCTTGATAAACGTTATATTGAGTATATGTCTTCAAGAGTACCAGACTTTGATAAACGTTGTATTGAGTATATGTCTTGAAGAGTACCAGCCCTTGATAAACGTTGTATTGAGTATGTCTTCAAGAGTACCAGCCCTTGATAAACATTGTATTGAGTATATGTCTTCAAGATTACCAGACCTTGATAAAGATTGTATTGAGTATATGTCTTCAAGAGTACCAGACTTTGATAAACGATGGATTGAGTATATGTCTTCAAGAGTACCAGACCTTGATAAACATTGTATTGAGTATATTTCTTCAAGAGTACCAGACCTTGATAAACGTTGTATTGATTATATGTCTTCAAGAGTACCAGACCTTGAAAAACGTTGTATTGAGTATATGTCTTCGATATTACTAAAGAATAATCCAGGTATTCAAAATATCTAACAAAAGGCATACAACCATCAAGGACCTTTTCAAATTAAAGTGTATATACAGATGGGTAGTAGAGGTTGAAAACTGTAACAGAGAAGCACAAAATACATACATGCATATTTTCCTACCTACCTTCTTACATGCATAAAAAGACACAAATGGAGAAGTGTTAGTGTTAGTGTATTGCAAACTTATATATATATATATATATATATATATATATATATATATATATATATATATATATATATATATATATATATATATATATATATATATATATATATTGTAATGCAAACTTGGAAACACGGATGTAATGCAAACTTTCATATATATATATATATATATATATATATATATATATAAATATTGCATTACAATATATCTATATATATATATATATATATATATATATATATATATATATATATATATATATATATATATATATATATATATATATATATATAGTGTAATGCAAACTTATATACATGAGTACTAAGCTAAATTATAACATAAGTAGAGATACGTTTTAATGCAGGTGTTTATACTAAAATAAAATAAAATGTCATCATATCAAAATCAGGAAATAGCAGTAAGGAAATCTTTCTGAAAACGTCTTAGTAAACCATTAATAAACCAATTTAACATTTTTTTGCTTGAGGGCTCAAATGTACCAAAACACGTGTAAGATGTTTGAAAAGCGTATACATATAGGTTCATACATTGGTGAAATTATTTTAACTGATGTATGACTATATACATTCAGTGCACTACAATGAATGCTTATATTCTGTGTTTTCAGGTAACCATATACATAAATGCTTAACAAATAGACAACTTTAGAAAACATTTATTTTTAGTTTGGCCAGACAATAATGATCTAGGCTAATTATGCTTTATTCTTTCGTGAGCAGTTTGTTCGTAGTAAGTGTAAAGACGTCAACGCTGCCATTACGATGTGTCAAGGTAGTAATTAATCGTACAGACATCAGTCCTATATGGCGTAGACAATTAACCAATTTTGTGTGGCTTACAGGAAGGCATCCGTCCAATTTGGTGTAAACTGTTAACTTGTTGTGGAAAATGCTGAATGTAATTTAAGGATTTCTTGTTTTCAAGATATTTGGATCTGCAAATGCGCTTGTCTAGGCAGTTAGGATAACATATCTGCAGTAATAAAATGGATTAGAGCTTATAAATGGTTTACAGGATGCACGGGAGAACTGTCCAAAATTGACAAAGGAGAGTGTTCATTAATATTTATGTGATTATGATTTTTAACGTAACTTTAACAATTTTGCAGTCATATCGCTACAACGTCTGCAGTGTTGCAGTTTATAGTGATGTCTAGCACTGAGGCATCATGCCACAGACATGTAGCATTATGTCCCAGCCAGTCACATTATCCTGACACCAGGCCGACCAGTCGTAACATTACCAATTAATGCTGAGCGTCAAGTGAAGCATCTGTTAGTACGATTTTTGTAAGTGTTTGGTATGACTCGACACCGGGGATCGAACCCACGACCTTCCGCATCCGAGGAGGAAGCTCTAACTATATAATCCAAAAATTAATCCTAAAATTGAAAAATATAAGTCCTATCACTTGGATCGTAACTTAGAAAAGAATGTTAAGAATTTTGCCAGTAAGTACTGTTTTGCTGACTTAGCATAGAATGTATAATTGTATAATACGGAAGGGAGGATTTGCACTTGATTGTAAGGGAGCAAAAAATATAGAGTTGTAATAGGAAAAAATAAAGTTAATCTCAATATATTTTAGTGGAAATTGCTTCCAATATAATCCAATTAAAACTTAATGTTGATACAATTTAGAGAAAATTTCAATGTTATTTTTACTCAAAACTACTATCATTATATATAATGAATGTATAATTGTATAATACGGAAGGGAGGATTTGCACTTGATTGCAAGGAAGCAAAAAGTATATAGTTGTAATAGGAAAAAATAAAATTAATCTCAATATATTTTAGTGGAAATTGCTTCCAATATAATTCAATTAAAACTTATATATATTGTTTTTCTCTTTTTTTCAGGAACCTGTATAGTATAAACTAAATTTCTTTTTAATAACTGACTTTATAAAATGCTTTGCTTGGTTCTTTGTGATGTGACCTTGACTGATATGAACAAAATATTTTCTATGCAAATATTGTCTGGCAGACTACAGGTCAGCAAGTTTCATTGGACAGCAAAGCGAATCATAGGTTTTGCTTCTCGACTTGTCACTAATTCAATGGATTTATTCACATTATCGTTTAAGCTGTTGTGTGCCTTTATTTCTTGGCTTGATATTTTTTTTAGTTCTTCTTTTCAGATGTCAGGACGGATATCATTCATAGTCAGTCATGATCTGTATTTGATTTTTGCTGACTTTCAGAGTTAAATGCCGATCCGAATTCCTCTTGCTGCATTTGTAGTTGATGAACAAATGTGGGGATATTACTTTCGATGGTCCAGCAGGCATCGATAGTGTTTGAGTTACGTTGCTGACAGTCTTATCTGAACTCGACTGAACGATGTGTTCATTCCTGAAACGTTTCCAATCCGTGTTTCCAAGTTTTTGTATGTATCTCGGCAGATTATCTAAAAACAACATTCAAACATACTTTGTTTATCCGTGTTCTCCTTGATCTCCATGTGAAACCAGCAAATCAAAAACAGAAGACGGATCACTAAGATGTCTTGCCAATTTTTTCAATTCTAAGCACAAAGAACGCCAAACGTATCTTCACCGGTTGACCCAACAAAGTACTATGCCTACTCATTAATTTATAACCCAGGCAATACTACATTAAACATATACTAGTCAACATAACTCCAAAGCTTCAATTTCATATATCCAGAGAAAAGGCATAGGCTCAAGAAAGAAGAAAAAAACATCTAGGTCATCAGCGTGTATGAGCACAGTTTAGGTTTAGGCACCGCAAGTCCAATTATATATATATATATATATATATATATATATATATATATATATATATATATATATATATATATATATATATATATATATATATATATATATATATATATGCAGAAGAGACTCTGCTTCCTTTGTTTTGCGGATGTCTTTTAGTGAAAACAATATTTATAAATTTTAGATCAGTTCCTATAATCAAAGATCGCACTGAATTATATTTACTAAAATATACCATATTATTTAGAATTAGAACTACACTAGAACTGGAGATCATCAATGTACGCTTGATTCTGATAAAAGCGTGCATATATTAGTAAAATAAAAAATTGCATTCTAAGTTTTGTAGCAAAATGTATCAAACTTTATAAACATCTTGACTAATATGCTGCATATTTGTAAGCCTAGGCAAGGGCAGAAATATAAAAAGAATGAGGGAAAAGATTAAGGCAGAACTGACAGATATTTAGTAATTATTTAAGTAACAAACAGTTTTGCATTTTCAGGTAATATAAAATAAGTACGACAGAACAAATTCGATAAGTCGGAAAGAAATGATTGACACCTACTTCATTGAATTTGCCCTAGGGTGTGAACGCTATCTATGATAGGTGCGAAAATGTCGAGTTAGTGCTAAACTCACAGTGGTAGTCTAATAGTCACACGTTCAGTCTGGTACAACATGAATTTGGTCTACAGAATGATGATGATAATTTATATTTTGCTCTGTTTGAGAATATTAGGATCTGCAAATTCGCAAGACCAGGCAGGGAGGATAATACATCTACAGTCAGGAACAGCTGGATTAAAAATTATGTATGGTCCAGATGATGAGCTGGAAAACTGTACAATATTAACAAATGCGTATGTTAATATTTTTGTTTTCATCTATATATCTTTTCATCTATATATATTTATGTCTATTTTCCTGAAGAAAGAAACATTTATTGTTTGACGTAATGTAAAATGATCTGGTTATGTATAATAAAAAAGTTAATATCAATATATATATTTAAAATTCTGAAGATTAAATCCTGGCTTTGTTTGTGAATAAATATTTTCGGGAATTTAATTTAATTAGTTTAGTTTTTTAATGTGCTGAATACGTTTTCTTATTAATCAATGTATTTATGATATCGTCATAGATTAAATTCAAAGCTTCTTGGTGTTTAATTAAAATGTCTTTTAAAGTTATATTTTTAAGTATCAATTTAAATTGTTTGAAAATAGCATACAGTGAAGAGAAAAGGAAGGATCATAATGTACTCTTTATATCGCTGGGCACACAATACAGCTGTTGTAAATGAGATTTTATTCGAGATAATTATCTACAGAAATTAAGATATATTAAAACAATAATTGACCATCATATGATACATTTATTGATAACTCAGATCTAACACTAGACATTTGAGATTAAGTGCAAATACAGATTATTGATGACGGCATGAAAACGCACGGATGAAGGTAGAAAAGAGAATGGTATACAGATGTAAACTTTGATCAATACTTTGAATATACATGACAAAATGTAATAAAAACGTAATAGGTATAACTATTTGGAATATACATGACAAAATGTAATAAAAAACGTAATAGGTATAACTACTTTGAATACACATGACAAAATGTAAGAAAACGTAATAGGTATAATTACTTTAAATATACATGACAAAATGTAATAAAAACGTAATAGGTATAACAACTTTGAATGTAAATGATGAAATTTAATTAAAGTATAATAGGTATAACTATTTTAAATATGCGTACAAAATTTAATATAACGTAATAGGTATTATGATTTTGAATATACAAAACAACATGTAATAAAATGATAATATGTATCCTATTTTGAATTTACATATGAATCAAATTGAGTTAAATATCTATTTTATCAATTTACCTAACCTCATGAGGACTTAAACATTTGTGTTATTTATCAAATCTGTATGTATAAGCAATATAGATACCTCCTTCTATATCAACAACAGATCTTTCAGCCCTCTTCTCTTGTGAATGTTTATTCTATATTTTCATTATGCCTTCCATACATTTATATTCTCTATTATTTATGGAAGATTCTATCGCTTCTTCTGTATTGTTTACCTTTATTTCGGTGTCAAATACGCAGCAAATGATTTCATCTACGAAGATCTGGCCATTCTCCAGTCACCACTCTTTCGCTTTTTTCGCATTAGAACGTCATACATTAAAAAACATGAGTCCTAATAAATGCATGCTGAATCTGTTCAACAAATTGTAATTTTGTGTTTGAACCTTAACTTATCAAAATAATTAAACGTCTAATGTCGAAATAAATATATAATGGATGACTGGATAATTGTAATTCACACTTGAGTGTTTGAAGTTTGAACATTTCATTATATAATTATCTTCAAAAAGTTAAATATAATATGAGTCACTTCTTTCAATTTCAATTACTTCATAATTGTGGGTTTGGTGTTCTTACTTAATTTTTCTTCAAAGTTAGGGCTAAAAGCAAATGATTTCGTGGCTTCTTAAAATTCCAGTATTAATTATACAGGAGGCATATTCTATATAAGATTCAGGTTCATTTGGTCATTAGGAAGACAAACATTTGCTGATCTCTTAGACCTTGGAATCTGTCATTCTGTATTATTGTATGTGTAATGCCTGGATAAAAAAGACTGTCTGGCTAGTACTCTTGACAGGATTGTCACTCCTTGAAAAGCTTGTATTCACTATATAAGCAGATACAATGGCCTTATAAATATAATTAAAATAAAAGATCCGACTTTTGAAAAATCATAATTGTTTTCAACCCTGCTTTATGAAGTGATATTCCAATAAGTTTCTTTTTTGGCTTAGGAATTCAATTTGATACCACATTATTATCCTATTCTACAACTGAATTTGCTAAATTTATCGAATTTACACTAACCTCCTATACAGATCACAAATCAAGCTACAGATTCCACAAATTAAACTTTGTCTTCATATCATTTAAATATTCGAGTTATCAGGTCAGAAGAATCATCTATTCAGCTCGAATTTTCAGGTCAGTCGTATCATTGATTCAGTCCGAGTTATCAGGTAAGACGTATCATGTAATAAATAAATATGCGTAGAATTTAATATGAATGTTAGTAGTACAGACCCTGTTTTTCCAATCCAAAACGACATAACCACAAGACGACTTATTTTCTATCTTAAAACCAAAACCCTTCCATCTACCCCCATGAGACAAAACTGAATTGGCAGCAACCAATACCCTACCCTACATGATAATAATCTTGTCAGGTACTATATTTACTCACTCAGACTGCCTAACTAATTAACGTATTTTCGCTATTTCCAAAAAATATTTAGGTTCCATTCATCATGGAAATTTTTTTAAAAAATAGTATAAACTATTCATACTACATCGGGCTGTTGATTTCTAGTGACAACGGGTATTTGTCGACGCTATCATTAGCACTGGTTGGCCTCGCCCCATACTCTCAGGAATACTTAATACAATTAATGCAGGAACACAAAACAACGCATTTGCACTGCCAGGCCATTTATCTTAAGAATAATAAAAACAAACAAAATGCCAAACGTCAAAAACATTTTCTATATAAACTATCAAGCTCTACAACTTTACCGATTCAGTTCAGACACTCCATATTTTTTCAGCTCTATGCAATAAAAAAAACGTTTGACATTCTTTGTCATATGTATGGAATAAAATGGGCGGTAATTTGTCCACATACACACGTCCTTGTACAAACGCTATCTTAGCCGACATTTAATGAATTTAATGTATAGGGTTTAAGTACATTTTGGTTATAAATAATGCACATGTGCACATCTTGTCATGTCAATATACTGATATATTGAGGTAAATACATTTCGTGAAATTACGTTTTAAATAATATAATACATGCCAAATGGCAACAAATTCCATATAGCATTGATCTGAAAGTCGTATGATCGTAGCGTGTGAATCTTTTATATACTCTCATAGCTGTAATATATAATCTATAAAAGTGCAGTACATTAATGAACACTTTTAATAATTTTAATTGACTAGAGACGAATCAAAGCAAGAATGACATAATTGCTTCAAACAACAACAGCAATAATAATAATAATAATAATAATAATAATAATAATAATAATAATAATAATAATAATAATAATAATAATTTACTACTACTACAACTACTACAACAACAACAACTACTACTACTACTACTACTACTACTACTAATAATAATAATAATAATAATAATAATAATAATAATAATAATAATAATAATAATAATAACTATATTGTATATCTTTAAAAGATTTCGTCCATAGCACAAATGCGTACTAATAAATTAGAACTATTAATACAAAACGGTGAACTATATCTCTATAACTGTACCCAATCCTAACCTTACCGTACATTCAATAAAGTCGTTTATGGCCTTTATGCCTTGTACGGCAAGTAAATACCATCACCGTTAGCTTCTTGATATATCGTCGGGTAAGTAAGAGATCAGCCACTTTATGCGGCCGGGCTTTATGGTTTTCGGTTTGCATGTTTTTATGGGACAGCTTTCGTTTCTTTGATCTTACGGGTTCCACGTTACCTTATTTATTTATATTTGTTCCTCTTTGTTTGCAGAGCCCTGGTGGTCTACAGTTTTTTTTTACCACAGTAATGTTTGCTAATTTTGGGAACTAAAGCTTTGAATTGTTCTAAGTTATTTTCGATTTTCTTTGCCAATCTTTGCAGCCTTATGCACCTGGACCTGAAGGTCTGAGGTTTTTCGATCACTTTATTGCTTCGATACTGTATGGGTCAGTTCATATAGTTCTAATTGTACTATTTTATAACTGTTTTATAACTGGGTTTCAATTATAGCCATCCCGTATGACTGCACCTGACGGATAGGACTTTGTGCCACCTGACATATGAGATGTTTGAGGGTTTCAGGGATGGTATAAAATGAGCAGTTTGTGCGATAAATGACCGTATGACTTATTTATTTTTTTTAAATGACATCATCTACGATCCAATAACGTTTTTCCTGTTTTTAATCGTGTTATTAAAATAGCTGATTGAGGGTTCGCAAATTGTTTTTGTTTTTATTTTCTGCTTTTTTGTTTTTGTATCTTGTACAGCTTAGAGCCGTTTTGACTGCTGACCCATTTCTTTGGCTATTTATTTTCATTCTTTTTTGTGTTATACTGTATTCCTGGGTGCTCTAATCCAGTTGCAGGGTAACAAGTTCTTTAAGACTTAATTTAGTTTCATCAAGCCTTTCATTTCCAGTAATGGCGCAGTGGGACGTAATCGACATGAATTCCACGTTAAAGTAGTTTGATTCCATGTTTACTTTATGGTTGTTTCTTTTTTAGTAGAGTAAGGTATACATCTTGTACGCGATCTTCCACTCTTGAGTAGTCTCCTGATTCAAGGGAACGTAACTTGCTGAAGGCGCAGCTAAATATAACTCTTTTTGTGTCTATGTGTTTTGAATCAGTTTTAGAGCTTCACTGAATTTCCCAGAATTCCACGGTGTAAGTGGAAGAGCTGTCAGGAGAGACTCGCCCCAGTGTTGTTACCTCCCAAGGAATCATTACTGTTATTACAAGGCGAGCAGGGTCAGAGGACATTGAACCGTCTGTATATGTTTTGTTAAATCCTGAAGGTATCTTTATCCTTATTTCTAATGGCTGTTCTTGTTCGGTAGCATGCATTGGAATTACTGCTAATTTTCTTTGGTTCTTGATTGATAGCATGGATTGGAATTGCTGATAATTTCCTATAGTACTTGATTGGTAAGTATGGGTTGAAATTGCTGACAATAATTTCCTATGGTACTTTATTGGTAGTATGGATTGGAATTGCTGTTAATTTCCTATGGTACTTTATTGGTAGTATGGGTTGGAATTGCTGCTAATTTTCTATGGTACTTTATTGGTAGTATGGGTTGGTATTGCTGACAATAATTTCCTATGGTACTTTATTGGTAGTATTGGATGAAATTGCTGCTAATTTCCTATGGTACTTGATAGATAGCATGGATTAGAATTGCTGCCAATTTCCTATGGTACTTGATTGGTAGTATTGGATGGAATTGCTGCTTATTTCCTATGGTACTTGATTGGTAGTATGGGTTGGAATTGCTGTTAATTTACTATGGTACTTGATTGGTAGTATTGGATGGAATTGCTGCTAATTTCCTATGGTACTTGATAGATAGCATGGATTGGAATTGCTGCTAATTTCCTATGGTACTTGATTGGTAGCATTGGATGGAATTGCTGCTAATTTCCTATGGTACTTGATTATAGCATTGATTGGAATTGCTGCTAATTTCCTATGGCACTGGATTGGTAGTATTGGATGGAATTGCTGCTAATTTCCTATGGTACTTGATTGGTAAGTATGGGTTGAAATTGCTGACAATAATTTCCTATGGTACTTTATTGGTAGTATGGATTGGAATTGCTGTTAATTTCCTATGGTACTTTATTGGTAGTATGGGTTGGAATTGCTGCTAATTTTCTATGGTACTTGATTGGTAGTATGGATTGGAATTGCTTACAAGAATTTCCCTATGGTACTTTATTGGTAGTATGGATTGGAATTGCTGACAATAATTTCCTATGGTACTTTATTGGTAGTATTGGATGAAATTGCTGCTAATTTCCTATGGTACTTGATTGATAGCATGGATTAGAATTGCTGCCAATTTCCTATGGTACTTGATTGGTAGTATTGGATGGAATTGCTGCTTATTTCCTATGTTACTTGATTGGTAGTATTGGATAGAATTGCTGCTAATTTCCTATGGTACTTGATTGGTAGTATGGGTTGGAATTGCTGTTAATTTACTATGGTACTTGATTGGTAGTATTGGATGGAATTGCTGCTAATTTCCTATGGTACTTGATAGATAGCATGGATTGGAATTGCTGCTAATTTCCTACGGTACTTGATTGGTAGTATTGGATGGAATTGCTGCTAATTTCCTATGGTACTTGATTTATAGCATTGATTGGAATTGCTGCTAATTTCCTATGGCACTGGATTGGTAGTATTGGATGGAATTGCTGCTAATTTCCTATGGTACTTGATTGGTAGTATTAGTTGGTATTGCTGCTAGTTTTCTGTGATACTTCTCATTCAGCAATTTCTTCTATTGTGGGTGTGTATTGTGTTAGGTCAGTTGCTGAGCATGTTCCGTTTTCTAAATTTATTCTAGTATGGGCATAAATGTTTAATACTTCAATGTTGGTCTGAGTGACCCACTTTTCAATACTCCTCCCTCTATTATCTGAATGGCTAATTCCCAAAAATTGGTAGTAAGAATTAAAATCTCCACATATTTTTGCATAATCACTAAGAGACCCACATTATTATGGTATCTTTCATGCGTTGTGACTAGGCTCCCGCCAGTTTTTTATTTGTATTGATTGGCATTTGCATATTTATTGTGTTGTGTGTGTTGAGCGGTTCCTACTACCACACTCCAGACGGCGTCACTGATAAAGCTACCAGACTTACCGTACTTTTTCCCCGAGACATATGTTTGAAAAAGCATGATTTATATCACGAAATTTTTGGAAGAAATTTAGAGTTTTCTGAATGCATATTACATCTTGTTTATTTGTTTCATTGTTTATTTTAATAATTAGTTCAGGGTTTTTATATTAGTATCCTGCAGTTCCTCGGACAGATATGGATTAGATGTTTTGTTTTCAATTCTTTTACAGATTTTACGGTGTGGTTTTATTTGAATCTCATTTTCTAGTATAGACATTATTTCTGGCAGATAGGCTCAATAATGAGCATATTTATTTGTCTGGTATCAGATTATCTTTATTTTGTTAAATAACTACATCAAGTACATACTGAATATATTTCACCACATGAATGAGAAAGATGAGGTTACTTGGGTTTTCGTTTCGTTTACTTTGTTTTGATTTGCGGCCGTAGGATTTGGAAAATTAGTTTCGCTGACTAGATTTGAACTATTTGATTTATGTATTTTGTTTTGATTTTGCTAACATTTTATTGGAAAGAGTTTTTTTTAGATATAAGTATTTGCTTATATATATACATATATATATATATATATATATATATATATATATATATATATATATATATATATATATATATATATATATATATATATATATATTGATTTTGATAGATTATGGCATTTACTCGTTACTCGTCGTGTGTCAAGGGTAGATGTTTGGTTATCAGAAATGGGGGTTGGTTTAGTTCTCGTCTATAGAGCATGTTTCTATGGTTCTTGCTGGAGTACCTCGTGTGTTGCCTTTCTTTTCTTTAGTATTCTGTTTTGTACTTGAGATTTTGCACTGTTGTCGGAAATGAAAATTTTGTCATGTGGCTGATTCTCGGTTAGTTACTGGGCGATCTCATGATTTTTGTGGTGGTTCGGCACCTTACAGTTGGCGCATTTTCGACCCACGTATGAGCACTTTCCGTATTGGTATCCCGCACACTTATTATGCGCGTTTATTTAAATTTACATTTGCCATAATAGTGTCCCATCATTTATATTTGTGACAAAATCAAGGTTTAAACTTGTATTCTTGTAATCTACAATCATTAGCCAAATGTATCTAGACTGAACAACAAGGAAGGTTTTTGTGAAATTCCAATTGCACCGCAAGAAAGTTTTCTCCAATTTGATATCTAAGTCGAGTAGCAATTGCTACCAAACTCTAATAATTCCTCTCTTATCTGTAAAATTCCTTTATTCATGTTAGAGTTACATAAATGACGTATTTAAAATGTGGTTGTTTAGGTTGGTTCGTTGTGTGCACTGTATTTGCTGGTTTCATGGAATTCTGACGTGTGACTCACCCTAAAGGGACCAATCTGGATGATATCCATGAGTTTTCCTACTTGTTAGATGGTGTTGAACCAAACAACAATATAATTTTTGGTGGGGTGATATGGGCTGAATGATTTTTGAGAGTTCGGACATTGTGCTCCTATCACTAATGTTGTTAATATGTGTTTATCTGCTTGATGTTAATAGTGTTAGTTCCATGGGATGGCATTTATAGTTTTTGGCGGGGCTATTTTTGTTTGTTGGTGAAGCTATATTTACTTGTTTGTCTCTTTGTTACATTGTTTGGTGTTTATTGGTTTGGTTGCTTCAGGTTTGTGCTTTTATCAATCCTATTTATGGTTCCTAGTGGTAGAGGTTTATATCGTTTTTATTTTATTGTGAGTTGTTTCTTCCCTTTCATAAAGTTCCTGTTTGACCTTGCAATTTGGGTGCTTTGGGTTTGCATTTGGAATTTTAGTTCCTACTTATTTTTTGTTGTGTTATTAATTTTTGATGGCCCTTTTATTCGTGGTTTCCTTTACCATATCGAGTAACAATTGGCTTGGTGGGATTTTGAGGATCCTGTTAAAATATGGATGAGCTCATTGATTTTGTTGATGTTGTTGTCGTCTATTAATATTGGAAATTATGCTTTTGAAGCCGTTGGAGTTTTACTACTATGAACCGTTGAACTCTGACTTTATGTTAAGTTTGATTTTGTTTTGTTACCCCAACGGTTTGGACTTTGTTGCCTAACTGTAATTTAGTTATAATTGTTTGACTTGGACTGGCATCTCTGTTTTCTTTAATGATTACTGCGTAAATTTGTTTGAAGAAGAGATCTTAATTTATTTTCCCTCGAGGATTCTGATGTTGAGGTTGGCGTAGACCTATTCGAATGGATTTCTTGGGATCCTATCCATCCATTTGCTTGGGTTTCATTTATAGTTTGCGTTTCTATTTTGACGGTTATTTTTTATTTTTAAGGGTGGATAAGGTAAATTCAGGTAGCTGACTTATATCAGCTGTCCGCTTTATTATAGTCTGAAAATAGTACATTCAAAACAGACACGTAGAACGAATTTTGTGCACCAAAGCTTAACAGAGATTTGACGTTCCCCAGTAGGGGTTGTAATGTTTTTCAATGAAGTTATCTTACTTCTCGGACGGGCAAACAATGACTGACGGATTTTGCTAAAGTTATTTACTTAATGTGTAATGGTGAACAGCTACATGTTAGTATTCCTCGATCCGTTTTCTTATTACCATTAAATGTATGCATGCCTGTCAATCAGATTGAAAGATGTGAGAGATAAATATTTGGTATTGTTTATATCCAAGATAGTTGAATCAATCTATGTTAGAATGACACCGCTGACTGAAATGAAATTTATAATTGATCTTGAATATGACAGTTCCCTTAAGTCGATGAGGGATACAACACTAAATTAGTGCTATGAGTTAAAGTAGATTATATACAAGCATGTCCACCCAATACCATGAGACAGTGACCATTATGCATAAGTAGAATTACTTCAGATGGAACCGAGCCTTCCGTTTCGCGTAGGTACTCAACGGGGAAGGGAGGAGGTAAATTCAACTATTTGTAACTTAACCAATGGATAAAACAGTTCTTGAATTTTGGGTTAGATGCCCTTTACGTGAAAACCCGCTCTATTGGCCATAACAACTAAAGGCAAATTTTGTCCTCGGCAGTCAGGGAACATAGTCTCAGAAGCTGACTAACTTCGGGACTGAGAGACTAGAGCTTTTCAGATGTGCCTCTGCAAAGTTATTTAAAAAGAATAAACAAATCAAATGAATATTTATTGTTTGACAACTCATCTTAACGTGGAAATAGTAACCAAATGCCTAGTTTTATTTTGTCGGCATTTACTTTTAATCGTCATTCGCAGTAGGTATGAAATTTATTCCAAGCTTCCAAGGGACTATTTTCGCTGTCTTCTGTAATCATAATATCGTGAGCATAAAGAGAACCAGTGCCATAAGAGCATCATAAATTCTATCACGTGATATTCAAACTAACCTTTTGCTAACAAAACTCTTTAAAATCAGTAAGTTCTCAGAAAGATTTTCACAATTCCTTATGCCACACCTAATAGCAAATAAATAACAAAAATACTATATTGATGTACACATGATTTAAATTTACAAATTTTAATTTATTCAATATTCCGATGATTGATTTTTTTCAACATTTATCATCATCTAAAACATGTACATAATGAAAGCGTACCCCTTTTTGTACTTTTACATGTCTTAGATGTTATACCAGACCTTTTCAACTTTTATACATGAACATATAAATATTTTCTTTCAATTTGAATGATGTGTAAGAGAAGATAAAATCAAGGAGAAACTGTTCCATTAATTCATTTGGTAGTGACGGTCTAGACATGACTAGCTTCAATTTTTATAGTGTTTTTAAATTGGCATGAATTAAAATAAAAATAAACCCGTTGGATCACGATTCAATCACTTGAAACGGAGGCTAGTTTATTCTGGAAGGCTTTAGAAATTTGGAGGATACATGTTCTGATTCCCAGTAATATATATATATATATATATATATATATATATATATATATATATATATATATATATATATATATATATATATATATATATCCTAGTATATACTAGTCTGAACCCGGAGTCCCTTGAATGTATGATCTCAATTTGACTGGGTGAAATTATTTGTATGCAAGCAGATTATTAAATTATCTAGTGTCATCTACTCTTGTCTTAAGTTCCTTTGATATAAAATGGGAGACCTCAAGTTAAATTTACTCTGTCTGGCACATATTCACTTGATCTTATTGCTAACCATTTAACTAGCTGCTTCTAGACCGAGGATTGTTACAATATTTGTTTTATATGGTTTGATCAGCCGTATACATAGATGATAGAAACATACTACAAAATATTCATTATAACTCGAAAAATTGAAATGAAAAAAATTCATCACTTGAAAAAATGAAAAAATCAACACTTGAAAATTCATTACTTGAAAAAATTGAAAACATTCATCACTCGAAAAAAGAAATGTAACAGTAACCGGAACTTTAAATGGGGTATTTCTTAACAAAATTATATTTGAAAAATTCAATAGTAGAAGATGATATGAAATTACAAGAAAACGCTACAGCAGAAAAGTGACTTGATCTGTATCTAATTATATTCACTGTCACTGATGATGCAATTTTTAACATTTTCTATTTAAACTTTCAATAAAATTATTTCACTGATATTTCATTTACGCAACGCAAATTATTTGCAACAGAACACTACATTTTAATATGGGGCATGAAGACTTATAGTTTTGTTCTTTATATATATATACGTACGTATGTATGTATGTATGTATGTATGTATGTATGTATGTATGTATGTATGTATGTATGTATGTATGTATGTATGTATGTATGTATGTATGTATGTATGTATGTATGTATGTATGTATGTATGTATGTATGTATGTGTGTTTTAATAATTCAACAAATAATTTATTTAATAAAATGCAAAGTGACCTTTCTGTATAGTAAATTTAAATCCCAAATAGTCCTAAAAATTATATATCACAAGCTCAAAAGTATACATTATTCCGAATGAATTCCCGTGTTGCTCTGAATGAATTCTAATATTGAATGTGCTGGTGTGTCAGAAGTCTCGACTCTACTACTGTACCAACAGTTTTGATGTATCACAATTATATAATGCAAAATGTCCTTGAATATATTCACAATAATTCTAAAATAGTGGTCTATTGAAAAAGCACATTGTAATTCAAATGAAAACTTCAAATAAATTAATCCTCTGAAATAAAAAATGAATACAACTAAATGACTGATTCAACTATACAGACGTTAAAGTAGGAATGAGTAAACACAGATGTTAAAGAAAGAATGAGCAATTCTGAAGTGAACAAAGTTTATATACCGCTCCACCTCACCTAAGTAGCAATAATCATTTTCTGAAAATACTCTTTCACCTTAATGAAATTTTCCATCAAATTAGTAAGCAAGATCGGGTCTTTTACTTAAATGTTAGCAAGCTATTTGGGCAAGGTTAACTAGACCATGCTTTTGCCAGGGGAATACCAATGTCCTGAATTCAGATCCAAGTACATATTTCTCTCCTAATTATAATGACCTTAATAATATCATCTAATATCATAGACAAATATTCGTAATTTAAGATGTTTACAAAATAATAAGCAGTCCATATTCCATCATGACTAGGCACACATCACCAAAAATGATGCTACAATGTTGGTGGTATATGCACTCGTGTGTATCAGACAGACTCAGATAGCTACCTTGTAATTAATTTTCTTCTTTCTGAACAGTCATTCCAGATTCTTACGAAAGAAACCTACTGCCAATAGGATTAATTTTAGAGAATTACAAATATACAATAAATAGAATAAAAAGTGCTATTCCATGATTCTTCAGGAGAATGCTTGATAATGATATATCTACAAGGTCATTCCGGATTAATATATCTACACAGTCAACTAGCCGAGACTCGAACCCACTTGGACATAGGTGGGATGCAAGTGATTTATTAAGGTGTATTCCTAAGACCACTCTATCATCCGGAGTCCAAAGGTTTATTGTGTTGTGATTCTTTGAGAATGTTTTATGGATGTGTTCAACTTGTATATGGTAGATATTGCATGCTGCACATAATGATTGAGATTGGAATTTTTGCGGAGTTATTCTCAAGGTTTTAATTTACCCCAAATTGCTTTTCTCTCTCACTCCACATTTCTGCGTCGTTTGCTCGTTATGATTGAGAGGGGAGGGGGGACAGAAATCAGAATGGATTATGATGAAAATATGTACCATATTAAATTCATTTAAGAAAACTAGGATTATTAATACATTTTATCGTTATTTCATTGATTGACTAACTATTAATAGGTGAAAATTCATCATTGATCTAACAACAACTGCAGACGGTCGCTAGAATGTTTATATATGTGTAATATTGCGCCATGGGCGGAACACAATCTGATATACCAATAGTATTGAGATATCAAATTGCTTTATGCCAACACTTTAAATGCCATATTTTTTTATTGTTTTTTAATATATATATATATATATATATATATATATATATATATATATATATATATATATATATATATATATATATATATATATATATATATATATATTGCAATAAAATTAAAGAGATGCGCATTTAAGCAGGTTGTAGGTTTGTGTGATTACATGTTTGATTATTGGAATTCAGTGCAATGGGAAATATTACTTAGCACGAAATAATTAGTCCATTATTAGGAGCAAACGTCACCGAGAAAAATTATTAGTGAGTTTCTAAGATGCCATGGTCAATGAGTAGCGAACTCAGACCCAATCCGCATGATCGGCAAATTACACAATGGAATAAATAAGAAAGGACTCGGAAGATACCGTTTATGTCGCCATAGTGGCTAATGTGATGTAGGTTTACTGGTGTGATATACCTTGAAACGGTAGATCGGCTGGCCTCAGGTGGGCAGTTAAAATTGTCCTCCGTGTTAGGAATAGTTGTACAGTTTCTACAGTGTGAACTACTAGCGGAACAGAAAGTTAATGTAGAGAAACTGTGCGGATGTGCAGTTGATGGTTAATTGGCAAGTTGTAAATAATGTGGTCTTACATTGATTATTGTAAAATTTATGTATAGAATGGACACGTTGGGATTTCCAACTTACAACTGAAGTTCTATAGAAGTCTTTGGTAATTTGGGGTAAACTTATGACTTCTAGCGGGATTCACGCCAGGGTTTTGACACCGCTCAGTGAAGCAAAAGACCCCTGACTTGTAATAATATATATATATATATATATATATATATATATATATATATATATATATATATATATATATATATATATATATATATATATATATATATATATATACGATGATAATTTCCTAATTATCTTCTTGGATACCGCATAAGATAAAATAACAATACTTCGCTCTATGGAAAATACAAATGCGAAACACAAATGCAGATTCGTGCTTATTAATTAATATCTCTCATATACACTTGCAAAATATGTTAAGTTTTACAGTGAGAATAAGATTCAAAACAAATTTAGATTTATACAAGCATATAGACACGTGAAAGTTATTGTAAACCGCTAATTTTATTTCCATATTGGGTGCACAATCGTAATTTTAACTATTGCCTCATCAGTTACATTTAGCCAATCAGAAATCGATATTTCTGTAACACATTTACTTCCATGTAATACTCGTTTCCGTATTACCGTATTCGCTTACATTCTATGTCTTCCCAAGTGGCAACATCATATACTCAGTTCTAGTATGTATGATGTTCATATTGGCAAAATATAAAGTGAACAGTGGGAATTTGAAAAGAGACATTACTTGTTACTTTTTAGGAGTCTGGTGAATCAGTCATATGTTGTAACTTTGCCTCTATCCGTTGTCTTTGTGTCGGAGATGTTCATGGCCTCAGTGACAGAATCATGTGAAGTGTTTCACCATCATTCAAAACGAGGTGCGGAACAAAGAAGAAAGCGATTCATCATCTATCCAGGTATGCAAATAAAAACATTTAACCATTTTTATCCAGTGTCATCAAATGGGTACACATTGAAATACTTGAATGTGATGATAATACACGAAAGGCTGATGGTACTGATACGTCAACAAATGAATGGTCTGGGTAGTTTTTTTTTTTTTTGCTTAACATCCATTCATAAAAGGTCATATTACCACTACTATTATGGCATGTTTCAGGTGTAGTTTAACTGTTTACAACGCTAATGGTTCAGTAATGTTTCTCAGCTTCGGTCGTAAGGTCGCGCTATGCAATGGACGATTCGGATTACGTATTAAGAATAAAACTGCTTTTTCGATTTTCTCTAAACTTTCAAAGTTAAATCAGACATTACTACAATAACGTAATATACTGAACCATCCTGAAAATGCAACTGATTTAGACCTCTTCATGTCTACTATTATCATTAATATATTTCTCTTCAAGTCTTAGTGCAAATATTTAGGTCTTAATCGGTATATATATATA
>JAEAOA010002342.1:1352500-1382500 GCA_016746295.1 Potamilus streckersoni | reverse complement strand
GGTGGGATTAAATTACATGACACCTAGCTTTTTGTGAATCATGAATCTTAAAGTATTGATTCTTGTATTCGATTGTTCAGCTTAATTTTGCATTCTTACTCACCCCCCTGTAATAGCTTGCTTTATGTGTATAATAAAATTGTTACTTGTCTAGACTCATACAAAGTAACAAAGAAAAGAGTATAGCCAACAAGCTTTGCAAAATTTAACAAAATAATTTATTTCCCTAGAAAACAAGGTAAAATTATGAAAAAGGACTTATGGTTTGTGAATCTCAACCAAAATTTAATCCTAGAATTTAAGTCATATCTTTAAAATGTTCTAATTGAATTAAAGTTCGAATCCCGATGAAGTGCCAATATGGAAGTTGATAACGTCTTCTATATCTGGTTTGGCGTTGTCGTATCAACAGTTCCTTGTTGAATTTTTATGAATCAAGAATAATATTCCGGCTTTAGAACTCCGAATAATGTCTGCTAAATGTCTTTGTCCAAGATTTTTGGCGAACACAAGTTTTTTGTAGGGTAAATTACTTGTTTGAAACAATTTTTTCTTAAAAACTCAAACTGGTCACAGCACAAAATCCATCTCATCTAAGGAGGTTTTGATCTAGGACTGACGGAAATTACCAAAGAAAATTATTTTTAAATACAATTTTAGATCACGTGACGGGGTGACGTGGTCACTTAGTTCGAATCTCGTAGTATGACCATAGTTCAGTTGACACGTACGCCATGGACGAATCTGATTCTATCTAACTAATCTTACAGATTCAATAATAAAAATTAGAAAAGGTTGTTATAACAGAGCTGACACACAGCCAAGAATGATAGTGATTACGACCAATGATTTTCACTCTGTGTTTACTAATTTTGAATCAAGATCCGGAATTAGATCAGCTAAAAATACAATATAGTAATAGGATTTATTTACTAAACTGAACTAAAATTTCTGAAAAAAATTTAAATCCAGTGAATATGTTATCATTACATTAACATGTAACGAAATCAAAAGAATTTTAAAAATTAAAACTAACACATAATTAAGTTAATTACATATACGTAACAAAACATAGAAGAATTTTTAATATATATCAGTAGCCTAAATACATCAACTGAATACATGTATTTTCAACAACAGCTCTACTTGAACATTGCAGTTGCTGCTGTGGAAGGGTGTTTCCCTAAAGAAATGCAAACTGTATTTTATTTTGCATGGTACACGTTTTCTGTAGTTATATGAGTCACTTGTGAGCGAAACGGGAAATAGCGTTACACCAGAAGACAAACATGATAGATCCACTACAGGAAAAAAAAGGAAATCCTTTGTTATATTGGTCAATTAGTCGAGCATCAGACACCGCAGTACTTTTTTTTCCTATGTTGTCTTGGTGGAGATCACAAGTCGAAAACTATTCTCGTTGGCCTCATTAACCCAGTTCTCTTTATCTTCTGGAATTGAATCTGGATAAACCAATTTGCTGAACTTTTATTGGATCTTCACTCAGTTAGTATTGAGAAGATTAAATTTCGTCTCACGCTTCTGCAGATTCTTTTCTTTATGCCCTGTTCCATCAGTCTCCTTTTCTCCGCCCATACCGCCATGACCTTTGCCCTTTCTTCATTCACCTATCTGACAATTTTTTTGGAAATTCTTAAGAGCTGATGTTCCTCTTAAAGTGGCGTAACATTATGATTCTTTAACCAGTTGCCAAGGTGACACCTTCTATTTATCACCCACTGGAATAAGATAATCTTTTGTCCAGATTAAACAAGAAACTTTACTTCTAGTAAAAACGCGTCTTCAAAAGCATAACTTTCCAGTCGGCACAGTTATCTGTAACTTAAAGAATTACCTGACAGCAAACTGCTGAGAAGCATGTTTGTTGCATTTCAGCTTGCCACTCTTGAAGTTAAGTATTTGATAACACGAGTCAGAGTCAATAGCGCACTGTATCCTGTGAACTCGAATGCAATTTTACTGCGCTAAATCAAAATTATTGCAGGACATTATGCCTCATGAAACTATGTCAAATTATCAGAACGTAGACACAGGACGTCAAGCATCTTTGGAAGTATTTGCCAACTGGTATCCTGTATTTCACTTTGACGTTTCTTATAGCACGTGTAAAGCACAATACCGAAGTAGTCAAATGCATTATAGTATTTACTGTAGTAGCAAATATTCATGTGTACAATGTAGTACAGCAGACAAATTTCTGACGTTTGATCCTCTCGGCAGAATAATGTTTATGATTTTGCATCTCAAATTTTGTTCCATAAATTTGTCTAAATATATCATATAATGAGTTACATCTGAATAATTACTCTGCTGCCATCACAAAAACAGTCGATTCAAAGTGTGCCAAAATATAAATCAGGTATGGAGATCAATCTTAGCAGCAACTAGCTGAACCAAGGCCAGTTATGTTCTAGCTCTACCCCCCCCACACACACACCATATTAAACTTAACACAGCCAATATTTCTGGCAAAGGCTTAACTTTGAGATTATCAACAAAACATATATAGCATGGGCGGTGCTTTCCCAGCAATGTAATCTCTGCTTGTAGCCTTGAGCCGGACTATTTTGTAAGCACTTGATTCTCTTGGAAGTAACAAGCAGCAAAGAAAATAGGCGGAATACAAAACATATTTGCTTTGTGTTTTGTGTAATCATTGTACAATGAGTGCTTCTCAAAAAACCTCTAATCTGATCTTCGTTTGTTCAATGGTGAAATCTAAGACTGTCCGAATGCATATGGCACTTTACCTTTCCAGTAAGTGTATTGTCGTCAGAATCCGCGAACAGTTGTTAAATTTTCTCCAATGTGTCAAGAACTGAACTAAGCATGTCGAGCTGTTTTAAATATTGAAATATTCTTGATTGAAACTGACTTAAGTTGGAAATTAGCAGACGAAATTAGGACAAACGGGCAGGGTTGGAACTACCGAGAGGTCTGGATTCGTATCTTCCCTTGTGTTTATATAATTGTTACAGGTAAGACCCATTAGTCCTAGATTCGTTCAAGGATACTCCTAATTTTCTTTGTAACGAGCCCTACAACTGCACAGCAGTCAACTTCATCAATGCATATTAACGAGTTTCTGACACATATTTTACCTGAACTCAAAAACTATGAACAAAACTTACACTAAACTCAGAAAATTATCGATCTTTCCCATAATCGAAGGCAGAAGAATATGGAATTTCGAAAGAAAATTTAAATTTGGTGGATCGTGTAAAGTAAATGGAAAAACAGAATGACAAATCAGAGATAGTCTAGATGAAATAGTCTTGTTTTTCATGTTTCATCTGGTACATCTAATGCATGATAGGATGTATGTGATGAGAAAATCAAATCTTTCCTAAAGAACACCGTTCATATAGACGATGTGTGAATTATCACAATCGAGAGGGCATACAGGCTCACATCCAACAATGAAGGCGCGTAGAGCATGGGCTATTCACTGATATAGCTAAGTTTATTTTGTATAAGGACAGAGACCGTATCCGACAAGCGCCATGAAAAGCAATCAATATACAGAGCGGATACCGTCTGTCAAAAAATATACTCAGCGAATGACATCAGAGGAAATTTGTCTGAGCTTTTGATGTCAGAAAAAAAAGAATGGTGGATTTGCGACAATCAGATATAAACAACTGATTCTTGGTGGGCAGGTTTACATATACAATATGGAAAACGAGGCAGTTTGTTCGGTTGGCACGACGAGAACATCAGAATAGAGAAACTTACTATACATATGGTGAAGCAACATGCGAAACGTGATGTGGATGGAGCTAATGTAACCACTAAGGAACAGGGTTAGGGAGCAGGTCAAGGCCACTATAACGTAAATAATGACAATAATTTGTGTAATATATGCATTTCTTTATCGTGCTGCAATATTGAAGGACCTCAAAATATAAATATAGAGTTGAATTTGCCTCTAATTGTATGCGTTTCGTAGTAAACGTTTGCGAAACATGTTGTATGTCGGACAAAGAATTTCATATTTGTTTAGAATATGAGGCTTTTAGTTTTGTGCGAAACAAACAAGAAAAATCTCGATAGGAACTCAGGGGATGCAACTGTATTTGGAAAGATTTGTCCAGTTAAAGGTATAGTGTAAAGAATATGCAGTGGTATAGTGGTATGCAAGATTGTTTTGTTTTGTGTATTATATATATATATATATATATATATATATATATATATATATATATTTATATATATATATATATATATATATATATATAATGGAATTTATTTATTGACAAATTAGAAGAAATAAAATAATTCATATACCAGAAAGCTGCTTTGATCCTTCAGGGAGATATTAACATTCGTATAAATGATTTTCTTAACTTTATTTCCTAATGATACTATGCAAAATATTTTAAATGCAGACGACATGTATGATGGCGTAATTTTTCTCTGCACCATATTGCAAAAGACAGTGAAATACAGAACAGTTTGGGTTTAGCTTTTGTAGAAATGTTTAAAAGTTGTAATATGCGTGTTCTGATAACATCAGAATATATCATCTGTGTTATTTTTCACACAGTCTATTAAAGTGTGTGATTTAAATTTTTAACGTAGCAGTTGAAAAAGATACAGTCACATCGCTACGTTGTCTGCAGTGGCGCAGTTTATAGTGATGTCTAGCATTGGACAATCATGGTGCAGAATTGTAGCATGACGTCCCAAACCAGGCCAGCCAATCCTAACACTAACATTTTAATGCTGGGCGTCTAGAGAGCAACTGTTGGAACCATTTTTGTAAGTCTTTGGTATGACTCTATCGGGGTTCGTACCCGCGACCTCCCGCATCCCGAGACGCAAGCTCCAACAATTGGACACCGGAGCGGTCGTCTATTAAAAGAAAGAAGAATACTTTGCAATCTTTTTTCTAGATTGCTACAGAATTTTAATCAATTAGCTCCTCGATGCGCCCTTCTTTGGTGTTGTCATAAGTGTGTTAAATCCAGCTCGACGCGTAGGTTCTGTAAGAAAAAGGGCGAGACTGAATAATTTCCAGTATTTATCACAAAGCAAAATTAAAGGACTAACATGATAGATTTATGTTATTCATATATTGGTATTGGAAAATGTGTACAATAAAAGTGCAAACGGAACTCAAATTTGTTACCATTATCACGAGCCGAGTGGCTCCAGCCAGTGGAGAAGTAGCCGAAATCTTCGGTCTACAGCAGGCAGAACAATGTTTCAAAATGTTGTAGAAACGTTTATGTCCATTGTGTTTGTAGCGGATGGAAGGACAATATTAAATGTTCTTATTTGAAGCTATTATTTATTATCTTTATTAAAACTGATGGGAATAAAAATAAAGGAATTAATTGCTGTACGAGTGATTTTTTTTCTACAGAGGCAAGACGAAATGAAAATAAACAAAGAAAAAAAACAGCACACAAAAATGCTTTGTATAATGAATGTGTACCGAATGTGAAGAAATGCTTTGTGAAATTCAAGCGCTTTATTTTTAAAACAAAAGACAAGAGAGAAATAACAAAAAGTAACATAAATTTATTTGCAATTCGCATTTTTGATATTTAGATTATATATTGCTTGTCAATTGTAGGTATCTGATATTTAAAGATAGATTATATTGGATTAAAGAATCTGAAAATAACTCATGTGTATCAGCATTATTTCTTCATACTTCCCTGGCTATATCTGCACCTGATGTACCATATATTGGTTTCCATCGTGTTAGAAGCAAAACCATAGTCTCTCCGTAGAATCAAGTTAAGGAGACGGCAGTCATATAAAAGCACAAATTAATCACCAATACAGGAACAAGGATGAGATTTAGATCCCTTTTTAAGATACACGTAAAGTTCGAGATTACAGCTATAAAAAGTTCATTTTGTTGAGACGTCAAACGAGATCACTCTATAAGAACCAGTTCTTCTTTGCTTACCCAAGTAATGGGTGATTTTCTTAAATACGTGTATATGCTAGTTTGATATAACGTTGTAGAGATAGGTTTGAATCTTTACAGAAATATTATCTTGAATTGATGTCCCAATTTACTTTGATGACGATAGATTTCAAAACTGGCAAAGGTCAGCAAACATCCCTATTTTTGAATAAATTTAGGACATTAGATATTTTTATTTATAGAATGTTCTATGAAAATAACTGACTGTGGAACCGGAAAAAGAAAACCTTGCAAAATATAAAATAAAATGAAAGAAGTCGGAAGTAAGCCTTTTTTGGCCTTATGGTTGGTCTCTATTTGCAGCACAAAAAATTATTCATGGAATCCTATACTGGGCAAATCCAATTGTTCATAATAGTTCATACACAAGTTCTGTAACAGTTTGTTTCTTTTATCTGTGTGCGTTTCTTGCAATGTACCATTTACTGTTAAACACTTAATGACCACGTGTTCCGACCTGCAACCTACGCGTGATAAATACTATAATGTACACGACATGCAGGAACTGTTTTATACTATTCAAATCACTAGTATTTTAGATTTCCTAAAGGAAGTAAATCTTTTTTTTAAAACTGTAACTTGTATGACCTCACCCAAACTAATTTTTAACTAATGCAAATACCAGCTATTATTTACATCTTTTCATCAAGATACATCATTTACATTTCCCGTTGATAGGGAACCAACATCTTTAACTGTTACCAACATTTACCACTTTATATTTAACTACTATGGATTTTTTACTATATCGCTGGTCGATATTGAACCTTTCTTTTTACACATATGACCTACTGTATGGCGCTAAAAAGCCTAAAAGTGCTGATGCGCCGTTAAAATTAAATCAATCAATCAATCAATCAATCTTTTATCTGTTATGATGGCTTCATATTCAGGTATGGACTTATGCAAATTACATTTATTTGGCTTATAAATCTTAACCGCATAATTTCACTTGCACATGAAACCCAGAGTGGACAAATGGTCTAATGCGCTTACTGTTCCGGATCACTGTCATCTCACCTCCATCTGTGTAGGTTCGAGTCTCAGGCTCAGTTAACGTGGGTACGTGAGAAAGCCTGCCAGTAGCTTCTCGTGGGTCGGTGGCTCTTATCCGAGTTTTCAAGGATTCTCCCCATACCAGTCATACTGGCCGTCATGTTTAGAGCCTGTCGTGTGCCGAAAAATGGCGTTAAATAACAATAACAACAACAATCACTGACACATTATCTGAAAATAATATTATAAATGAAAGTGTGGGTGTGTGTCTGTTATTTTTAACGTAGCTTTAAATATTTTCAGTCGTGTTGCTACCATTTCTGCAGTGTGGGACTTTGTAGTGACATCTAACACTGAGGCATCATACCTCAGACATGTATACGCAGCATGATGTCTCACCCAGTCACATTATCCTGACACCAGGACTACCGGTCCTAACACTAACCCCTTAATGCTGAGCGTCCAGTGAGACAGCTGTTAGTACCATTTTTTAAATAAGTTTTTGGTATGACTCAACCGGGTTTTGAGCCAACGACCTCCCTCATCCGAGGCGGACGCTTTACACAAAAATACTAGGTGAATGTTATATTATATGCAGTGTTTGACAGATTATACGATGTCTACCGTAATCAATTTTTCACAAATATCATTGAGATTGTGAAAATATGTAAACAACATACACATTAAAGAGTCTATGCATCGACTGATACAGCTTATGTAGAGCAAAGATGTGAAGCATACAGTTATTTTTAAGCTTCTTTGTAGCAGATGAAATATGTGTTTGACGTTTTCTTTAGAGGCGACATTTGATGCAATGGAGATGCATCAGTGTGTGTGTGTGTGTGTGTGTGTGCGCGCGCGCAAAGACAAGCATAAAGTTCACTAGAGTAAGATCAAAGGTGTATTAAAATATCATGAAGTAAATAGGGATAAGATATGTTTGATCTATACGGAAAAAGGTTATGCTTTTGACAAATGTGCGCCTGTATTTGCATAAATACAGTGTAATTCGTTGCATGACTGCATCTCAGTATAAAAGCAATTTTATTTGAAATAGACTTGAATTAACATTTCTGTTTCACCTCAGTTACATTTACTTTATTCAAGTTGTTCTTCGAGTGTGTAGTCAAAATTAGAGAATGGCGTCAAGAGAGAAACTAATATATAAATTAAACGAGCTTAATTTACGTAAAACACAGGATCACAATAGAGTGATATCACCTACCTTATATAACTAATGGAGGGTTTATGATTGAGACTCCAACTGAGATTTTCTCAGTTCCCATCCATCAGGATTAGGGTCTTGCCACAGAGCATAAGCAGCTGTGGTTCTGGGTTCGATGCTATAATTTATAAACTATAAGTATTAAAAAGAAGATATTGGTGCACAAAGATTATCATGGTTGATATATACAGTATGTTTCACAACAAGAACAAATTAAAATTACAAATAATATACACATTTAAAAACAAAATTTGCTCGCACCAGGAAAATCACTAAAGTATTTCTTATTAATTTTTTTTCACCAGCAGTTCTTAGTAAAGGCCATAAGAAAAGACGAACAAGGTGACAAATTTCCAAAGAAGAAACCAACACACATAACCGATACATACTGTAGACCACTGATGTCAGACAGAAGTTGTCATTCCTGTATCCAGGTCCTTCCTACAACGGATCAGACCAAAAGATGCGTGATTTACTGTTCACAAGTTTACTGGTGTCGAGCAAGATTGCAAATCTTTATGTTTCCTCCGAACGCTTTTTCATCTTCGTTTCTTAATGTCAAAGAGGATACGTATAATAATTTCACAAAGACACAATGGAACCATTACTTGTTTCTTTCAAAAAGGAAGTTCATGGTATGTATATCATGATCTGAAAATTACGATCACACCTATATATATATATATATATATATATATATATATATATATATATATATATATATATATATATATATATATATATATATATATATATATATATATATATATATATATATATATATATATATATGCAAACCAAACCTTGTATTTTTAAAAAGATATTTTTAAAGGGTTTATCATTTATATACGTGAATATCTACCTTAGTTTGGATTCGTCGTAGCCTGATATGCGTAATTTGTATATTTCCTTTTCTAAAAAACTGCAGAGAACTTCCTGTGGCTGTAAAAGCCTATATAATTTTCCAACAATTTCATTACCATTGACATACTTTGTTCCTTCATATACCGTTTTGGTTGCCTAGTGATTGAAGCGGCTGCCTCGGCTGCAGGAGGTCGCAGGTTCAAACCCAGCAGAGTCATACCAAAACCTTATAGCGGTATTAGCAGATACATCGCTTGGTTCTCATCGTTAAAAGGTTAGTGTTAGGACTGGTCAGCCTGGTGTCAGGATAATGTGACTATGTGGGACATCATGCTACATGTCTGCGGTTTGAATCCCTAGTGCTAGACATCGCTATAAACTGTCACACTGCAGACATGGTAGTGATATGACTAAAAATATTTTAAAAGCTTTGTTAAAAATCCAAATCACACACACACACTCACTTTAATGTGCAATCATGTTTACGTTTCTCTAAATGCTCTTGGATATTTCTGCCTGCACATTCTAATATTCCTGAATAGAAATAAAATGGTACATATATATTGTCCAAGGATTTTCCCATGCAATTTCAACCAATCGAATATCCATCTTTGTTGAAAAAGAATAACGAATAGAGACAATATAAAAACGATATTAATACCCTTAATTATCTGTTTGAATTAATAATTAATACAAATCCTACTTTTTAAGCATATAACTTACTATTGTTTTTGTTCAGATCGGGCAAACCATAATCATGAGAAAGTAATATAGTAGTGTAAGGTGATCCATAATTGTTGAGCATCGTTCAAAATGAAAAATATAAATACTACAGGAACAGTTATTACTTTCGTTTGACCATTCCCAAGTATTGTTAGATATCTTACAGTTATGCACTTTTAGATGTCCAAATATCTAAAACGTGACGTCAGATGAAGCTCTCACGTTTCCTATAAAAACCGTCGTTATGATAGTGCTACAATGAACTGTTGCACCTCCATCACATTTCTTTTCACTTTCCATACTGGTAAAGGTATGCCTGAGTCAGGATATAGAATGACAGTATAATAACCGGCAAAAGAAGTGTTATTAATATAAATGTTATTTGGACTTGCCTCATCAGTATCCTTCACTCTGCAATAATATCTAAAGGTCATGCAGAGCACCTGTTCCACCTATATTTGTATCGAAATTGTCAGCGTTATCCACTTCTTTGCACTTGTTCATGAAATCTAAAATGCTATCATCATCTCTGGAAATTAATGAAAATCCGACAAGATCTATTCTCCAGTCAGTTATTTGCATTTGTTATTTTTCAAAAGGAAACAAAGGAAACGAATAAATATTGCAGGGTGGTCATTTATTAAATGGAAGGATTTACGATTTGTGTCCAAAAATATCGTAAAATGAACAATTTAAGTAAAATTCAACAAACGGTTTATTTAGCTACAATACAAAGTGTAAATTAAAAAGACACAGTATTGTGACTTAAATTTAAATAATCCTAAATGTTCTATCACATGTACAGAACTATAGATTGTTCCTAATGATTTTAAATATTATCAAATGTGTGATTATGTATCATAGTCTTAAATGTGCTTATGCACCGCAATCATATAATCCAATATACCTTTAAATCAGTCCTCATTATTCCCCCAAAGTAGTATTTAAGTTCCGAAATTTAATAATTACTTTTCAATTCCAATGAATAATTTTAAACAAATGATTCCTTTCAAATTATATCTGAACAGGATTCCAAAGACTGATTTTAAGATAGAAATGAAAACTTTGTTTTTCAAAAACAGTTGTATATACATTCCCACTTGAACTATGTCGCAATAGCATTTTATGAAAATGAATGGAAAATTCCAAATATTGTCAACAATTTTGCTTCCAGGACACACCAATCTCCTAAACATGGATAGGAATTAAACTGAAGCTTTAGTAAATATAAAATCATAACAAAGGATATGTGTGCCAAAATTCTGCCTTCAACCAATGAAATCTTAGTTTATTACACAATGAATTTGCCAGCAGCTCAACACTTATGCAAAATTGGAACAACATTTCCTATAGTATCTAGCTGTACCCAAACATCACACCAGTTGCATATTTGTATAGGCCTGGGGAATTCGTCGATAGCCTTGACCTTACCATCTAAAGGTTAATCTTGTCCACACTGCACGATACGGACAGGAAATTTAGCACAAGCATGGAGAAATTAATTGTCAAATTTGCATGAGTGAGTCTGTCAAAGAATTTCCGTATTGTCTCCAAGTGATCTTTCCAGGCGTCGTTGTATACAATTATTCTATCCATGTAAGCACCACAATTATCTAGACCAGACGTAATCATGTTCACTAAACGTTGAAAAGTACAAGGCGAACATTTCATATCAAAAGGAATCTCATTATATTGATAAAGTTCATCTGGAAGAAATTGCAAGAAATTTCTTTTATTCTATCTGTCAGTGGAATTTGCCAGGATCCATTCAAAATGTCAAATTTGGTGTCATACTTTGCTTTTCCAATTTTATCAATGCAGTCATCAATTCTTTTCAACGGAACTGAATCTATTTTAGTCCTACTGTTCAACTTTCTATAGTCAGTGGACATGCGGAAAGTATTATCTGGTTTCGGTCCACGCATACATAAAGAACTCCAGTCACTTTGACTCTTTTCAATGGAAAGATTCTCCAGCGAATTTCTTGAATTTCTTGTCTCAGATAGTCCTGTTTGAGAGGGTTCATTTTGTACGGATGCTGTTTCACAAGTGTGTAATCTAGAATTTGAATGTCATGGTAGATTTTATGTATTCTTATAAGAGCATCTGGAAATAAGTGCTCATATTCAAGTAAAAGTTGCTTTAGTTCTCTCTTTTCGTGTGGCTGAAGATGTGAAAGTTTCTGTTCCAGATTATTCATAATTTGTTATTCTGAAGATTGGCTTTTGCAATTTTTTTTTTTTTCAATTACATTCCTTCTCCTACAATTTCACTCTGTGGGACAGGTACAACTAAATGAATTTCACAATTAACCTATCTATATCGACAGACTGGTACTCCTTTAATATATTTAAATCCTAGGAGTACTAATATTGTAATTTAATTCACTAATTTTGTTTCTCACTTTGTAAGGACCATAATATGTAATCTGAAGAAAATTTGGAAGAATGAGCAAAAGTGACACAACCTTATTACCACAAAGAAAAAAAGTATCCACTGTAGTTTTGTCCTACGTTGATTTTACTTTTTACCTGAATTGCTGGATGCCTAATTTGCTGGAAAAATCCAGACATAAAACTTGGCCATTTATCAGATTGAACAGATTTGTGAAGTCCAAAATGAGTAAAAACAAAATCAATTTTGTCACAGCTTTTACTATTATTTTAGCTTTAATATTCTTCAAAGGAGTTACCTCTGGGAATTTTGTGGATACACACATTATAATCAAAAAGTATTGGTTGCCCGTCTAGTCTTCGGTGTGGCCCTGAGGAGCTGAGTGGTCTAAAGCGCTCTCCGTTATGGATCACTGCCATCTCACCTCTGTCTGCATGAGTTTGAGTCTAAGATTCGGCGAATGTGGATATGTGAGAAAACTTGCCTGCAGCTTCTCGTGGGTAGGTGGTTCTTTCCCCGGATTTATCGGTTTCTTCCTCCACCATTAATACTGGCCGTTATGGCGTTAACAACAACAACTAGTCTTCGGTAAGGGACCAACATATTCTACCATTATTATTGCTTAATGGTTCGTCAAATAGAGAATAGTTTGTAAATGAGTATTATGTATGTTTTCATTGGATATTCCTACAATCTGACAAGTGTAACAAGATCTAAATTATTTACAAACATCACTTTTAAGTTTTAGACAAAAACATTGATTCAAGATATTGTAATAAGTTTAATTAATCACAAAATGACCGGCAAAAGGACTAAAAATGTCCTGTCTTTGCGACTTCGGAACTGCAGTTTCATAGTTTACTGAGCATGCGTCACTAGCATGTACCTCGTCTGATCTCCGTTATCTCATAAGGATTCCATTTTTAACAAAATAATAAAAGAGACTTCTTTGGATCCAGTTTCACTAATAGCTCTTGAAAATATGTGTCCTATGATCTTTTTCACTAGAATACAAGTGAGTGTTGTTTGTCGCCCTGATTAGAATAAAGAGAATGAGTAGTTAAAAAAGGATCATTGTGGTCAATACCTTTTGACTGGTCCTAATGAGTAGCAAAAGCGACCTCATCAAAAACTGAACAAAACATGTGTCAGCTAAAGAAATAAATTGCTGATCAACGTCATTCTCTGAACTTTCTTTGCCATTGCTCTAGTGACTACACATACTGGGTATAAATCATGGATTTATTTTACAATAGAGTATACTTTTTGATCCAAAGAAAGCTTGTCAGTTACATGTCGATTAATCACAACTTCATCTCCTTGCCTGGAAATAAATGAATACCCTCGCTGGGTAAAAGAAACATTATTCCGACTGTCTTTCGTCTTGAGACTAATCCTGTTCAAATATTTACACAATGGAGAGGTACATTGACAAAGATGAAGTGGTCAAAAATGACACGGATTGAAATTGATAATATTGGCGTTCTTGCGTTACTCGAATTGTCGGTGGCATGGCAAACAGATCGTGTTCTCACTTTAAACATTAACAAAACACTCGGCGCATCAATTTATTTTGGTAATTAATATCGTGCAACTCTCCGAAAACTGTTCGTCTTTTCGTACTTTTTTATTAGCCGGTGTGTGTATGAGACGTGTGTTTTTTGGTGTAGCTTTCTTCTTTTCAGGCGTAGAGTATGAATTAATGCAATGAAAGATTCATGGTGAAAGAAAATCTCTCGGAGACAGAGTTCTTTACTTCAACAAAGCAAGTTACATTTTCATCTATCAACTGGTGACTACCCATCATGAATAGCAGATGCACATTTAGGAGCTTTGGCCTACCAACATCGCTAAGAACATATATTGAGTTTGTCAGTGATCCTAAAATTTACGACTATCAGTACAGCGAACAAAAAGGAGAACTTGATACCATATGAAAAATAAAAGTACAGACACTGAGCTGATAAATAGCTTAACAGTGTAAGTGCAGCAGTCATTCAAAATTTTTTGACAGATGCTTTTCGCTAGATGGAATGTATAAAAGCTCTGCAGAAGCTACCAAACTGTTAAACTTGACTGGTCATAACTAATTCAATTCAGATAACACTGATGATCTAAGATATGAGGAATGCGAAGCAAATATACCTACTATCAATCTCAATAAAAGACAATGGTCTACATAGTGTACTAAAACAGTGAAACGATAAAACTGTTGCAATTTCAGACGAAGAAGAAGAAATAAACGAAGAACCATTTACTGTAAGGAAATTCAAAACAAATCACGCAGATCAAATGTGGGAGTTATGAAAAAAAAAGATTTTTCCTAGGGATGTTTAGGTGTTTGTTCTTGAAAGTTCATAGGGAAAATATAAAATAAAGTAAGTTGATTTTAAAATCTTAGATGTCTATTTTATTCTGCCGAATATATTGCAATGATACATTTCACTTTTAAACACATCCAGTGAAAACTTATGAACCTATTTTAGCTACCACATTTCTTGCCAAAATAGATTCAACAATTCAGTACACACACCTAGTCGAGCTAGATCTAGATTCAATGATTTTTTAAATAAATAAACCCATTGTTGAAAAAGCAAACGTAGCAATTTTTAGCGAGTATCCATTAAATGCTTATCCTTAGACCCCAGCCTGCGATTCCTATGCTTAGAATCCATAACATAGAAAAGTGTTTTTGTGAACATTGTTCTTATCTAAAATCTTGCCGTACGAATTGATATAAAATCTAGTCTTACTTTACAACGGTGTCAACATAATAAATAATTTCTCGTTTAATATCTCGTTTAATACTTGGTATTTGCACATCAAAAGTAATGGAATTGCACTATTCCTTCCTCTTCATTTATTGACCTTTAAGTAAGCGAGGCTTATTTGAAAAAAGTTGTTTTTGAATAAATTTTGTTGACTTTTATCATAAATTCTTTACCATTATCTCTTTCTCTCGTAATATTACCTTGTTAGTAAATAACTGTTTGGTGGAAATTAAATTGAGTGCTTGATAGTAGATGACTGGGTACTGGTAATAGACAACTTGGATAGAATACAACTGGGTGCTTGTCTTAGATAATGGCTGGAGGTTAGTACAGAAGGATAATGATAATATATAATTGATTGGTGGATAGTAAATAACTATGCTGAATAAATGATAGAAGGTTCGCCGATATTAGATAACTGTACTCTTTAAATAGGTGTTGGGTAGTATATAGCTGGTTATGAATATTAGATAACTTGTGTTAATAGCTGATAATTGGTTAGTAGATATTATATAACTTGGTCCTGAATTGGTGGATAATAGATAACCGGGTATTAATATGTAAGGATTATGTGGATTGTAGCAAGGATTGTACGGGAAGATGCCAATTTTACAGAATGGGGAAGAGATTTTAATTTGGGGGGTCATAGGGTCGTAAAAAGAGAGAAAATCTAACTTTGTTATCAAGCAAAACTAGATACGGCGTTTCGTTTAGTGTGCAAACACCCATTTTCCGAGTGGACAATTTCTATATGATATCATTTACCTCCAAAACAGAACCCACGTGTTTCAAATAGATAGAATCCTCGTGTTAAATATACGTCATAATATCATATTTCATTTACAATGCACAAATACTCACAATTCCGTCATAAACAGAGGCAACATGTTACAGACATATATGCCCCTCGTGTGAAGCAAACGTCATAATACCGCATATAATTCAAAATGCACACATACTCACAATGCCCTTAAAACCGACTTTTATTCAGATCTGTTGTGAAAAGTTACTTGTTATCATAACCTTCTTCTCATTCCCTGCTATGTGAAAGAAGTATTAGTAACTTTAAGAGATGTCTTTGCCCATGATGAGAGAGAGAGAGGGGGTGTCTATTAAATATGTACGTGGCACCACACATAACCGTGTAGATACGGCTACATCTCGGGGTATTTGGCAATGCGGGGCTACGAGCTGCTGATAGAAAGACGAACGAAAACTTCTGATTCTTTTGAGAGAACGGACTTTATTTAAATAATTGATATATAATGCTATATTCTAGAGATACACCTTATAAAGCCTTTATATGTAAAATACATGATATATATATATATATATATATATATATATATATATATATATATATATATATATATATATATATATATATATATATAAAGTTAAACTTTCTTTAGAACTTAACAACTTCATTCATTTATGTGATGTTTTTGAATATACTACAGATAATTAAATCTCGACCAAATTCATAATGGCCAAAGAGTATAAATTATATAGTCGTGATTAATGAAACAATGATGTTGAGAAAATGTATTTTACTAAATTTAAAATAGAATACTAATTTGGTATAGATTGCTAAACATTATTCTTTATTACCTAAATAATATTTAATTCCAGATTAAATCTAAACATGAAGTTGGTAATGAATTCGTGTTTTCCAATAATAATTACTACAAATACATATGAATATAAATTCTTTAAAACAATTAAACATTCAATTACATTTTAATATAAAATGAAATAGAACTCACAAGAATGTTGCAAAACTATGAAGTTTACCTTAGAACTCTCTAACATTAAAGTACTTATTCTTTAAAGAAATTTACGAATACAAACGATTCTTACCTGTAAGAAAGACGAACGAAACCTAATTCTTTTGAGAGAACGAACTGATTACACAAGCCGCCCATCTTTATTTATATTGATTTGAACTTGCTCCAGGCCAAATTTACGGAATCCTTTATTAGTCGGATTAGCATGTATTCTTTCTTGGTTCAAGATTTTAATTTTAAGAGTGAATTTGCCAAAAGTATTTACTAAGTAATTTGGAGGCAGACTGAGGATTATATGAAAATTAATAAGTCCTATAATAAAAACATAAATCAATATTAATCCCACGTAAATAGTCTAAACTCCACATTTGGACGAAAGGGTTACAAATCTTTTATTCTTCTTCCTTGTCGTAGGGTAATTTAAGATGTGATGTGAGGTGATTATGATTTTTAACGTAGCTTCAACAATTTTTCAGTCATATCGCTACGATGTCTTCAGTCAATTTATCGTGATGTCTAGCACTGGTTCATCATGCCGCAGACATGTAGCATGATGTCCCACCCAGTCACATTATTTTGACACCAGACCGACCATTGCTAACAAGAACCTCTTAATTCCGAGCGCCAAGCGAGGCAGCTGTTAGCACCTATCTTTAGTTTGACTCGAGCTGGGATCGAACCCACGACCTCACGCATCTGAGGCGGACGCTCTAACCACTAGGCCACCGGAGCGGTAGGGTATTTTAGTATACATATGCTATTTGTTTACTGACAGCACATATAAATATTAGTTTTTAAAAATAAAAATTTGTTTTTGTTTAAATATCGCCAAACTGATAGTTTCGTAACACATTTATGAAAATAAAATTCACAAATGTTATCACCTTGAAGTTTGTTTCTCTGACATGTTGCTTTGCAAATTGTTTTAAGGAATGAGAGTAAGAAGAATACAGTAGGACTAAAATCTGTCTTTGCCTACTTCTAATTGTGTAGTTTTAAATAAATAAATAAATAAATAAATAAATAAATAAATAAATAAATAAATAAATAAATAAATAAAATGTACTGTTGTACTACATTTGGGTTAAGTTATATTGATATTTAGTTTGAGTAATTTTGACTATAAACTACTTTCACACAGTTTGACCAGTAGTTCTAGAGACTTTGAAAATTTTAAACAAATGTGTTGAGCAATGCTTGGATGATTTAATGTTTTCAACACAATAAATACAGTTTTATACATTCAGATAGTTTTTGATGTCTCAAAAATTGAAACCTCAGCATGTGGCAAAGGGTCTGCTAGAACTGCAGCTGCTATTGTACTGTGCTAACAAATCACTTACGAGAGGAATCAAATTTTAATTGGTTCAGATCATTTTTTTATCGTGGAATAGTAAAAACTTGATATGTAATGTTTGCAAATAATAACTCATTCCAGTCTTCAAACTCTTCTTCTCCATGAATCAATTAAAAATGTTACTGTCTTTTTTCTTTTCTTTTTCTTTGTCTATAGATGCTCTCAGCCGTCATGAGCCCACTGCCCCTTCCCATTTAAAACTTATGTGATATCTTTATTTTTAAAATTAAGGCATAATTGGATCTAAACGTTTTTCAAATCCTTAGAAAGCGAATTCTTTTCGAATTAATTTAATCTAGAATTTAACTTTTGCATAGCCTTTTTTTTTAAATTATCAAATTATTATTTTTAAAATATGTGTATTTATTTATTTTGATTCCTTCAGACCCATTGATGCTGTTGATGTTTATATATATATATATATATATATATATATATATATATATATATATATATATATATATATATATATATATATATATATATATATATATATATATATATAAAGCCAATTCAATAAATCATATATTTCTTAAAAATGAACCGATTTTTATAAATAAAAATGGCGATATATGTTTTTGATAATTTTAGAAACAGCTATGTAATCATATTTTATGTAAAACAAATTAATAAGTTTATTTTTTGTACTGAATCTCAAGGAATACAGGTAACAGATGTTTATCGTGCATCTACTAATTCGGGCGGCTTTGCCAACGTTGTTGTTTAATGATCACGAATCAAGTATGACCCTGAACTAACAAATCAAAACTAGAACAAAAATTAGGGTAGCAAATAACACTCTTTACTTGACCTTACCAATTTTACGAAATTTAAATCCAGTGGACAGAATTTTCATTAAAATAGATTGCAATGAAATAAAATAAAAAAAGATTAAGAATTGAAACACTAACAAACAAGTAGTTAAATTTCTTATCCGAAACAATACATACATTCATGTGTACATAAATATATACACCTACACAAGCGCCATCGGCCAATACGAGCGTCGTGTAAGTCGCTCAAGATGTTCGCTGGTTATTCAAGGTCATCGGTAACCCTAACAGTAACCCTACTCCTAACAATGGTGGATTTTTCATCGTGCAGGCCCTTGATTGGAATACTAATACTTTACTCTCTTAATAACAACAATAACAACAACAACAACAACAATAATAATAATAATAATAATAATAATAATAATAATAATAATAATAATAATAATAATAATAATCTAACCTAGCCAGTGCCAAGTTTTCATGACAAATATACATGTAAGTTTCGAATGTATATACATTCTAGAGTCCGTATGAGCAGTTAACGAACATCATTTTTAGTTACGTTTCGATAGCCGTGTTAGTATGTATGCTGGAACTTGCAGGCAGGCGATGGTTGTCATTGCAGAGGACCCAGAATTAAATTCCGAATTGGAACAAATATTCATTAATAAATAAAATAAAAAATAAGATAAACCTCATCAAATAATGTCTTAAGTAATTCTCATTTGGACCTTGCTTGGAGTATTAATATTTTACTCCTGTATTAAAAATAATCTTACCCTACTACTAACAATATTGATTTTCTTCACAGTACGGACGATCGGACAAGCCGATTTTCATGGTTTTTTCACTACCTGATGCAACTCTTATGACATATGGCATGTCGCACTAGATCAAAGCGTCTACGAGAAAACTCGAATTAATTTTTTTGCCGCGCCTTAGCGACGTTGCCCTGAACAAATTCATTTTCTTCGTCGCACGGACGAACGGACAGGGCGAATTCAAGGGGGTTTACACCTTCAGACGTGCCTGTCTATCGGTATCTCGCGTTGCAGAAAGGGTACAAAAGTTTTGGATAAAAGTGAATTTAAGCTAACTGCACACTGGTATGATTCAACGCGGCAGTAAATTAATAGCAACTAGTGATGCATCAAGGAGGGAACTGTATTATCAATTCAAAGGAATATGAAATTTAGCAATGCAAGCGAGAACGCACACATTTACACAAACTTTCTTTATAATCCATTCAAACTAAGGACACACATTTGAATATTGACGACAATATGGAAACTGTAGACAATGTAAAGTCATGGCCAGCTGTGACTCCCATTATCTTGCGGAATGAAAAGGATGAAAAACATTATTAAGCTGTTCATGAACTGTTCCGACGAAACTCAAACATAAATGTGGTTCCTTTTTTTTCGTCTCAGAAAGATATTTTACTATTTCCAGAGTAAAAGGCCAATCACATTATGATTATCCCTTCTCTAATTAAGGCATCTGTCGCTAATTGTTACTTCATAGAACAGTATGGCAGGCTGGTGATTCCATACTGTTTATAGATATGTTTAGACAAAAGCACAGTACTGGGATTGTTTATATACTCAAGTATTAAAACATGTATTGTTATATTATAAGTGCGCATAAATTGATAATGTCAAGAACATTTAATATATGACATGAATATATTCTACTCAATCTTAAACCATCATATGATTCATGAAATCTAAAACTGATTTTATTTGTTAGTAATACGGCGGAATCTGATTTAATTCTTTCACAATAGTTAATATGTTTGAAGACTTTTTCGTTAACTTTGATCTAAGAATTTAACAAACGCTTTTACATTGATTATCTGTACTATTCTTTAAACAATGAGGACATATTCACATTTCTAGTCGGAACTACCAATACAAATTAAAGATGAACACTATTGACAAAGTCACAGTGACTGTGGACATTGGTACCTAGTGAATAGCGAAGACCAGTGTACACATCTAGTCCAGTCTGAACTATCAATTCAAGTAAGGATATGCAGTACTGACAAAGTCACAAAGACTATGGACATTGGAACGTCATGGACAATGAAGACATGATTACACATCTAGTCTGAACTATCAGTACAAACTAAGGACACACACTGTTGACAATATCATGGAGACCGCGGACTTGAGTACATCATGACCAACGAGGACATGTTTACAAATATAGTCTAATTTGAACCATCAACACAAATTAAAGATCTGCAATATTGACAAAATCAGAGAGACTGTGAACTTTGGAACGTCATAGGCAACGAAGATGCATTTATACATCTAGTCTGAACTATCAATACTGTGACAAGGGGTGGAGTCAAAACGTTAAACCAAACCCTTCTCTACGGTTCGTTGCTAGGAAATAAACTCCCGCGAGTTACCCAGTTTGAATGGATAGAAAGAAAAATACAGATCTCTGAGCAAGTATATTGAAGAAATAAAACAATAAGCCCCCTTTCAATGAACAAATATAAAATTTAATCAATTATACAATACAATTTCTAATGAAAAGAAATCAAGTTATTTTACTACAAAAGAAAGAAAATATACGAATATGTACTCAATAAAAGCAAATAGAAATTTCACTTTTTTATTACTTGTCAGTGACAGAATTAATACATTTTCACCATAGCCTACGAGTCGTGACCTTGAGTTCAGCGCAGAATGACATCGTCAGCTACCTTTAACCGGACATCAAATTTTCGGTTCCTTCCCGCACTGCCAACCTTTGTCCAATCGTCTTTGACCTGGACCCTTGCCATCCGACACTTGAAACGATTTGACGCTAGTATCTAGAATTGGAATTCTGCTGTGGAGTTCTTCTGATGAATTTTGCTGGAGAATTGGCCGAAGAAATTTGCTTAGGAAATGCCGAGGAAGCTGAGGAAGCAATGCCCTTTAACAAATAAAATAATGTCCCGCAATAGACAATAGGTCACCCATTCCAAGTATATATATATATATATATATATATATAGATATATATATATATATATATATATATATATATATATATATATATATATATATATATATATAAAGAATACAAATCATATGGCGAATAACAACCCTTTCAAGCGTACTGGTTCCAACAAGGGATCACGTGTGTCAGGGATTAATTAAAATAGTTGCAATAAACTGACGACGAACAGTACGAAACTAGTAACTAACTAGCATAAGCGCTTTCGACTCTTAATGAGTCTCTTTCAAAGGCAAATACAAAACATATATATATATATATATATATATATATATATATATATATATATATATATATATATATATATATATATATATATATATATATATATATATATGATAAACAAATACACACAACAACGTTGTGTTTGTAAACCTCTACATGGCTGTCTTCACATGTGCTAAAACTATAAATACAACCAGCTTGTATAGACTAGATGCGGAAACTGAAAATGTTGTATAATTCCCTAAAAGTCTACAAGCCAAAGCGACATCTATTTTTACTTTTTGTACATATGTAACGCAGATTATATCCCGGATATTTGATTCTATACCGGTTATTCCTACAGTAAAAATTGAAGGACAATAAGAAGATTTAGAAAATGTTAAATTTTACTAGTGCATAGCCTTCATTTTCTAGTCTTCTTGGTTTAGACCGCTTGGTTTCAATGTTCTAAGGCGGCGTATCCAGTATGATTCCTTTTCCCTCCTGGTTTCAGAACTCCAGCTGTGGTTGTTAGCAATAGCGATAAGTATTATATCACTGAAAGTGTGGCCAGGGGAGGAGAAGTGTTCTGCGACCGGGCTTCTGTACAGCTTTTTTGTCATCCAATCAGATCTATGAAGGTTTATCCTTTTGTGTAGCCTTTCAGTTTCTCCGACGTACTGAAGGCCACAGATCTTACATGTGATGAGAACTAAGACTAAGACGAAGACTCAAAGCCGATGTTGCCTTGCAACCAACAAACAAATCAAAGTAAAATATATAATCTGCGATCAACCCACATTTAGAAAGAAAAGTAACTGGACCCCACCAAAAAGTTCAATTCCGAATCTGGAAGCCTTTATCAACTCGGTTGAAAACGATACTTCCAGACATATCAACCATACTAACAAATATTCTAATTTGACAAAAGAAGAAACAGATGCCCTGCACTCACTGAAAAGCAGAACAGACATTACAATTAAGCCTGCAGATAAGGGTTCCGCTGTTGTCGTTATGAATAGGGAAGACTACATTAGTGAAGCAAGTAGACAACTAAGCGACGCTAGGTTCTACCAAAAACTGGACCATGATCCAACGCTGGAATATGCAAAAATCATCACTAATGTTATTGACGAGGCGTACAAAAGCGGACACATAGACCAGCAAACGAAAAACTACTTAAGCCCAGAAAACCCAAGAGCAGGTAGATTTTATATTCTACCCAAAATCCACAAACAAGGAAACCCTGGCAGACCTATAATCTCAGGTAACGGGCACCCTAGAGAAAGGATATCATAATATTTAGATCATTTTATGAGACCACATGTCCACAAATTACCATCATATCTTCAAGACACGACAGATTATCTCATAAAAAGCAAAGCTAGTGAACCATTACTGCCAGATACATTACTTGCTTCCTTAGACGTCATATCTTTGTACACCAACATACCGCACAACGAAGGGTTACAGGGATGTAGCGAAGCATCGGAAACAAGAACTGTAAACAATCCACCCACACACTTCTTAGTCCAACTCCTGGAGCTTGTCCTAAAACTCAACAAATCTTGAATTTAATGAAGAAAACTACCTACAAATCAATGGAACTGCAATGGGTACTAAAATGGCCCCTTCGTATGCTAACATTTTCATGGGAAAACTTGAGGGTCAGCTCTTAGCATCGGTTGAGCGTACACCATACCAGTGGATACGCTTTATCGATGATATAGAAATGAAGTGGCAGTATGGAAGAGAAAGTCTGGATGACTTCATATCAAAGGCAAACAACTTCCAGCCTTCAATAAAATTCACGGCAGAAATTTCCAACTCAAACCATGTTTTCCTGGACACAACAACCAGACTGGTGGAAAACAAATTATACACAGACATCTACTCGAAACCAACTGACAAACACCAGTATCTCCTCCCAACCAGTTGTCATCCAAAACACTGCATTAAGAACATTCCATATAGCCAGGCACTGAGGATACGCAGAATTTGCTCCGACGATGAAAGATTCCTAGAAAGGTCTAAAGAGCTGGCTAAACATTTAATTTACCGAGGCTACGACAAAGACTTGATTGCGGAGGCAATCCAAAGGGCCAAACAAACGAACCGTGATGACCTACTCAGATATGGACAGAAAGAAAAGGTTGATAGGATACCATTTATTCTGACCTATCACCCAGACAATCCCAAAGTAGGTAAAGTCATCGCAAACCACTGGCCAACCGTGCAATCGTCAGACATACTAAACCTAATACTTCCGAACAAACCTGCAGTAGCTTACCGGAGACCAAACAACCTAAAGGACATCCTAGTCAGGGCAAAGCTAACGCCAATCGCTAGACAAAGCCAACCTAGTCAATCTGGACCCTGTGGCAATAAAAGATGCGAAACCTGTCAACATATGATAGAGACCAAGACATTCACTAGCACAGTGACTAAAGAAAAACTAAACATACATGGTCCAAACAAAACGTGCAAAACAGAGAATGTGATTTATCTCATCACATGTAAGATCTGTGGCCTTCAGTACGTCGGAGAAACTGAAAGGCTACACAAAAGGATAAACCTTCATAGATCTGATTGAATGACAAAAAAGCTGTACAGAAGCCCGGTCGCAGAACACTTCTCCTCCCCTGGCCACACTTTCAGTGATATAATACTTATCGCTATTGCTAACAACCACAGCTGGAGTTCCGAAACCAGGAGGGAAAAGGAATCATACTGGATATGCCGCCTTAGAACATTGAAACCAAGCGGTCTAAACCAAGAAGACTAGAAAATGAAGGCTATGCACTAGTACAATTTAACATTTTCTAAATCTTCTTACTGTCCTTCAATTTTTACTGTAGGAATAACCGGTATAGAATCAAATATCCGGGATATATTCTGCGTTACATATGTACAAAAAGTAAAAATAGATGTCGCTTTGGTTTGTAGACTTTTAGGGAATTATACAACTTTTTCAGTTTCCGCATCTAGTCTATACAAGCTGGTTGTATTTATAGTTTTAGCACATGTGAAGACAGCCATGTAGAGGTTTACAAACACAACTTTTTTGTGTTTATTTGTTTATCGTATATATATATATAGATATATATATATATATAGATATATCTATATATATATATATATATATATATGTTTTGTATTTGCCTTTGAAAAAGACTCATTAAGAGTCGAAAGCGCTTAGGCTAGTAAGTTACTAGTTTCGTACTGTTCGTCGTCAGTTTATTGCATATATATATATATATATATATAATGTTTATACATGCGATATATTTGTTTAACTGTATGCATTAAATTTATCACCATCAATGATTATAACAAACTTAAATATACATATATATATATATATATATATATATATATATATATATATATATATATATATATATATATATATATATATAGATATATATATATATATATACACACACACACATCCTGGTGGCCAGTCTGCGAAGTAGAAGATAATGTAAGTTTATTGCATAATAAGTATGCCTCCCTCCCTTCGTAAATTGTTTCTGTTTCTGCTTTAATGCGTGCATCATTACAACAATGTTCCAATTTTTAATCCATTACTGAGTGTTACCGAGGTTTAATTTTTTTCTTTTGGGGCACCAGACTGATGCCCCGCCCCTACTTAACCAAAAAAAAAATCTAAAAAGTTTATGTATTTTTGTAAAAAAAACCCGATGTGTAGCTATATTTTATTTCATAAATTTGATCAAAAAATTTAATTTTTAAAATTTTTTGTCGGGGTATTTATTTTTCCCTAATGTTTTCTAAAGGTCCATTCCTCCGATAAGGCTTCATTTTCCTTATTGGGATCATTCCCCTTATTTTATTAGGTGACCTTGGCTAGAGGTCTCCTATGTCCTGTGTGTGCTATATGTTTGGTGCTATTGTATGTTGCTATAATTTGTTTTCTTGTTAGGACAGCCTTCTATTTGATATCCTCCCAGTTGTCTGTTCCATTATATGCATCTCATTCTTTCTTTATCATTCTCCCCTTCTTACACTCATTCATTTATTCATTCCATAGATGCATATAATTTATTCTATTTTCATTTTATTTAAATAATTTATATCTTTTAGATTTTAATTTTTTTTAAAAAATGTGGAGGTCATACGGAGCACTGATTGAATTATATATAAAAATAAAACCTAGTTTTTTTAAATGTATGTCATGATGTTCCGTCTACCTTTAATATTTCAATCTTGTTGCTAGGGAAATAGGGTCCCAAAGTTTTTAAATTTGGACCCCACTTACCCGCATTTACCAAAATCCTTAATAAAGAATCTGAAAGATATATTTCCTGTGCAAGTCCAGACACGGTGTTTTCTGAGGCTCTTCTGCAGGCCTGTTCACTGCGCGTAACGCCATGTGATATAGCCCTATGACGTCCTTGTCCCGTACTTCTTCCATGTGTGGAGTTACTTGTAAAGACATAAAAAAACTTATTAATGTATAAATATTATCATGCCCTATAAGTTTAAAAGAAATTCATTTAAGCTAAGTTAATTTCCTTATGCTAATGATTTGTCCACATCTTTTCATAGTAGTTAAAATAAAACTTATTATTTTCATATAGTCCAATTTGTTGTATTCTCCGTCTAAGTACAGCAATTTTCCTATTTTGAAACCCCCATATTTTTTATAATATTAATAATTTCTTTCCTCTCATATTTAATCACTTGACAATATACAATAACATGTCTTTTGGTAAAATCGTATTTCTTGCATAAAGGGCATTTTGGTATGTTTTTAATCCTATGCCTCCTTTTTGTTACGTCTCCCGTTAGCCAGGCGTTATGTAGAAATTTAAAAATTATACGTTGAATTTTTAATGTCTTTATACTCCCCATGATTTCCCCAACACCCCATACTTCTGTTTCTATTTTGCATCTCTTATTTTTAAATATTAGATCCCTTAGTACTTTGTATGTTTTTTTTTCCATAAAATAATTACATCTCTGTATTTAAAAATAATATCTTTTATATATTGAAATTTCCTAAGGACTTCTAATAATTTCATCACTTTATTATTCCTATATATTTCCTGATTATTTTTAGATTTTAGAACAAAACCAAACCAATATAAATATATTCCCTCCCACGGTATTGTTGTTGTTGATTTAATTATTTTAAAACGATTTATTATATTTTAAATTTTCATTAAAACTGGACTTGATAAATTTGTTCCTCCATTTTCTATTGACCTATATAAGGTTTATTTTTTAATATAATGTGTTTTGAAATTCCATATATATTTAATAATATCGTTATCAATCTTATCTAAGTTTTTATTATTAAAATCAATGGACTTCATTGTATAATTTATATTGGAATATAGATATGTTTTTGCCACTTGGGCTCTTTCCATAATACTTAGTGGCGTTTGTGCCCAGGTTTCGAGTGATTTCTTAATTTTTTCTATTACTTGTTTATAGTTTTCCTTTTCTTCGTTTTGACCAAAGTATATACCTAGGGCTTTACATATTGGGCGGGGTGGGTGGGGTGGAACAATCCTGGGTGATTCCCTCTCCAGCTTCCTATTTTTAATATTTATGTTTTGTCATGATTTATCTTGGATCCCGATGTATTTCCAAACTTTTCATATTCTTTCATTAAGTGTTTGAAAGAATTCAGATTTCTTATAAAGTTTGTGCAATCATTAGCATGTTGTAGCATTTTAATTTCATTTTTCAAATTTGGTATCTATATTCCTTCTATGCTATTATTATTTCTTATTTTTATACTTAGAATGTCTATTGCTATTACGTATAACAGCATCAATAGTGGGTATCCTTGCCTCACTGATCTTTGTATGTCGAATTTTTCCGTAGTAGCTCCGTTTACCTGTACTCTCGCAGTTATATCATTATACAGGATTTTAGTCCATCTTCGGAAGTTTTCTCCGAAACCATATTTTTCAAGTACTTCCTCTATATAGTTGTGTTCAATTCTGTCAAATGCTTTTTTTTGATCGATTAGCACCATGGCGCCAATCTTATTGTTTATCTTAATGTATTCAATTATGGTTTTTATATTTAAAATATTGTTTTGAATGTCCCTTCCTTTTGACCCACATGTTTGATTTTCGTTTATAATATTACCCATACAGTTTTTTTTACCCTATTAGCTAACATTTTACTTAATATTTTATAATCAATATTTAGAAAAGAGATGGGCCTCCAATTTTTTTTAAGTCTTTCCTTTCCCCTTTCCCCTTATATATTAGCGATATTACCCCTTCCCTCAATGAATCTGTCATTATATTATTTGATAAAAAATGTCATTATATAAAAGTTCTAGAATCGGCGTTAACTCACTTTGGAATTTATGGTAAAATTCTGCAATGAGTCCATCTTTTCCTGGGGATTTCCCTATCGCTAATTGTTTTATTTAATTCTTAATTTCATTTATGGAGATGAAATCATTACATAAGTCCTTATGTACTGATGAGATCATCTCACATCTAACATCTTCTAAATAATTATTTATTTGGCCTATTGTTATATTTTGTTTTTTTTATAAAGTTCTTGGTAATAATTCTTAATCCTATTTAAAATATCTTTTTTATCCTTTAAAATTTCCCCTTCCTTATCCCAAATTTCTTCTATAATTTTCTTTCCTTTCCCTTTCCTTAGCTCTTCCCTTTTATTTAATTTAGACCTTTAGCTACTGTATATAAATTTAAAAATATTCCTGCTCTTATATCATTTCCCTTTACTTTATCTAAATTTATTTGTTTAAGTTTTTCTTCTAATTCTTTTTTTGACTCATCAGTGATATTCCTATTTAGTTGAAATTTAATTTCTTTTTCTTCCATATCACTTCATTCTTTTATTCTTTTAGAGTACCGTAATGCTATTTTCGTAAAATCTTTCTTTAAAAGATCCCACAATAATATAATATTTTCATGTTTCATATTTTTAAAAAAAAATCATTTATTTTTACTTTAATTTCATTTATAAATTCCCTATTTTCTAAAACATTTTTATATAATTTCCAAATTCCCCATCCCCATCTACTTCTAGTTATAATCTGAATATTTAAATTTATTAATTTGTCGTCCGAAAATTTTACATTTGTTATTTTGTAGTCTTTGTACATTTTAAAATTAAAATTATTTCCATAAAACCTATCTAATCTACTCCCTAATTTATTCCCATATTCAAAAGTGAATTCTATCCTCTGTAGGTTCAAAAGTATATATATATATATATATATATATATATATATATATATATATATATATATATATATATATATATATATATATATATATATATATATATATATATTTCAACTGGTGTTTTTCAAAAAAGTTTCCTTTACCCCTTTTATCATTTTATCATTAGTTGTTAGTTGCCCATTTCTGTCAATTGTATCCCCTACCCAGTTGTAACGCCCCCCCCCCATCAGGTTTTCCATAGAGTATGTCCCTATATATTTATCTAATTAATCTATAAATTCAAATTTTTTATATTTATTCGGAGGAAAATATATATTTATGATATGTATGTTTTCAATTATTATTATATAACAGCTTTCCCTTAAAAAAATACTTTCTAATTTTCTCTCCCATCTTATGCTTTTATTATTTTTTCGAAAAATCGCAACTCCCCGTTTAACGTCATCAAATGTTGCCTCGATATTTATTAAAATCCCATTTAATCCCTCTTCTGTATATGAAATTAATTCTTTCGTAAACCCATTGTGAGTTTCTTGTATTAAAATTAAATCATAATCTTCATCGTTACATAACTCATTTTTTTTCCCTTATTAATACCATTTACGTTTATAAATGCTATTTTGAGGTTTATTCCCTCATTTCTCCGATACGTTCTATAATTTTTAGAAACATTATATATATTAATACTTTAAATATTAAAAAGTTTCCTTAT